>VZTL01054649.1:0-19205 GCA_013400535.1 Scopus umbretta | reverse complement strand
CCGATTGGGGTTAAGCCACAACATATGTCCGTTCTTGAGAGCAAATACCATTTGGGTTGGAAGTCGGAGGCTCTTGCCCCATCAGCGCAGCGGAGTCCCAGAAGAGATCCGTGACAGCGGCGATGAGGCGAAACCCTCCATGGTTTTCAGGAGGAGGTTGGTCAGGCTCTGTGAGAAGGCTGGTGCCGTCCAGCTTCCAGTGACTTCGGGGAAGAGCCGGACTTGTGGTCTTCTTCTTAACGTGTGGATTAGTAATTGGACAGATGCACTCTAGCTGCCTAATGCTTCTGACGATAAACTAAGCAGAGGTAGCGTGTTCCTTGTTGGGTTTTTTTTTTTCCCTTCATTTTATTTCTGTTTGCAGGAATTTTGTTCTTCACTAGTCTTCATTTATCAAGCAGAAAAAAGTTGCGTCAAAATTGAGCTGAAGCATAGTTATACCCGGGTGCCGCCTGAGGGTACTAAACTCTGTTGCTTTCCTGATAGCTGTCTGGTCATCTCATAATGACTTACATAAATTCATATTACGCAGGTGATGCTGAACAAAACTGATCATATTTCCAGGATATTTTTCCTCTCTTCTGCTGTTTACCAGATCTGTAAAACAAAAATGTTACCGAGCACTGTAGTGCTACTTCATTTTGAGCCACGCTGTGGCCTTGGTCGTACAGGTGAACTGAGCGGTGAAAGCAGAGATTTCGCGTAGATCTAGCACCAAGAGTAGGTCTTTTGCGAGGAGGAAGAGGGCATCCAATTTCAACTAAGGCGGCATATTTAAGAAACGTGTTAAAGCCCTATTAGTAAATTTGTGTGACTTTGGTGTTAGACACTTCATTTTCCAAAGAAGTATGGAAAAAACCCTCTTGCTTTTGCTATGTAGTTCCTTACCCTATCATTTCAGTGAAAATTGTTATCGTGCTATTATCATAGTCTGTTTTGGGGGTCATTTTGCTAGTAACGTGTGACTTAAACCTGGAATTGTTGCGGGTTTTTTTAATGTTCTTGATGTTTTTTACTATTTTAGATTATTTCCAGGTATGTTTCTGCTGTGAGGAGAACGTTACTGGGAAACGAGCCTGTAATTGGCCTCAGGAATATTCAGATAATGAGGCCTGTGGGATCTGGGGCTGTTTCTCTTCCTCCTTCCTGCCCTCCTCCTTTTGTTTGTATGGCACTAATCACAGTGGCGTTCTGCTCTACGGCTAGAGCAACCATCCTCAAAACTCTCCGCTGTCAGGTATTCTTACTAATATTTACTGGGACGTAAGAAAAAAATGAATTAACGTAACGTGTTTAAAAAAAAAAATAAAAATTGCAAATGTGGATGTTTTGATAGGGAAAAACCCACCACATTGTTTGAGATATTTGCTGATATTTGGTCTTTTATCATCTTCCAAAAATGCAAGCTAATAGTTTCTGTTTAAAAAAACCCCTGCCATTCTAACAATTACAGGAACAAGGTACAGAGGTTCATCGTGTACATTTTCTGCTAGTACAGCTCATTTTAGCCAGAGGCAGCTCATTTGGGTTAAGATAACACATCTTCTTTGAAAGAATCGTTGACCATGAAAGTTTTCTTTCTTTTTTTTTTTTAATCTTTTTAAAATCCCCATCTGTCACAATTAGTGCTTAGTATGCGGGCATCCCTACTGACCGACTGAGAAATGGTCATGCTGAGTTTTGCCGTGTCAGAAATGGGGAGGCTTGGACTGGAAACCAGTTCTGGATTTCTAAGCAGAACCTGCACAGTCCAGAAGGTACTTAACACTGTTCCCGGGCCCCTGTGTGGGCCAGAACAAGAAGCAGCTATGGACTGTTTTCAATTTACAGCTTTTTATTCTTAAGGTATTAACTGAGGACTGGTTTTACGCACCAGTATACTTTCAGAGCTGGCGTTTAGTGCCACAGCAAAGCCTCGAACCTGTGCTGTTGTCTTCAAGGATTTGTACGTGTGTAGTAAGTGGGATAGATCTTTGAGAAAGAAGGAGCCTTTCCTGATACAGTCTTTGATTGAGATTTCTTGTTGATCAGGAAGATGCTCGCAGGCATCACAGGAAATCTCCCTCCACCTTCCTTAACTGTAATGGCAGGCTTTGCGGTCTAGACAAAAATTATGTGGGTGCATCCCAGCTGGAGTACTGCTGTTGAATACGTCAGTTCCTGTGGGGAAAAGCAGTGACGCGCGCTCCCAAACAGCAAACGGGCAAGGGTTTTGGTGTTGGTTTTTTTGTTTTTTTTTTTCCTTTTTGTTGAAGGTTAGTTGGCTTGATCCAAGAGGTTGTTTAGATGAAAGAGGCTAGGTAGCAGAGAGCAGGTAGGGAGTGTGAGAGCATGTGCCAGAAGAGGAAATGCTGGAATAAATGGAAAAAATCCAAGAGCAGCCGGGTCAGTAGGAGCAGATGGTGTGCACCAAGAGTCCCGGGTCTTGCTAAGAATGAAGTGATTGAACATAGATTCATAAAGCCAGCTATTCTGCTGGGCAATAGGGTACAGCAGAGGTTGTACCTATTTAGCTTTTCTTAAAGAAGGGATGGAAGAATGAACTCAGCAAGAGTTATTTCAGTTCTGGAAAAATGGTTGAAGGTGGCACTAAAATTAAAAATGTCAGATGCTTCACAGGACAGAGAAGGGCATGACAGGGACAGGACAGCGTGGTTTTTGCAGACTGTGTAATCGTACCTCCCCTGTGTACTGAAAGTCTTCGACTAGCCACATGGCATGGCTAAAGGCAGAAACATTAAGATTTTATTTAGACTTGCACAAAGCCCATGGCAGATCTTTCACCAGGGGCTTTAAAGTAACTGTAGAATGTCTATAATCTCTTGCCTGAAAGATCTGTGCTAGGATTGTTTTTATTTTTTACAGTATTTATGTCAAAGGAGGAAGGAACAGAGTAGTCACATGCCATGCAATTATGTAGACTGTCAGAAATAGGAGAAACTCAACAGCGTCAGCTGGATTTGTTTTTACCCACATTGGTCAAGTTGAAAATGGTGTTCCTTCTGCTTTGGCTCCTAAGGGAAAGGGAAAAGGAAAAAGAACTGAATTTGTGCAAAGAAAGAAGAAAAATCCTGGAAAAAAAAAATATGTTTGGAACTCACTGGGGCCACAAAAATGTCACTGAAGCAAAGGTGATCCCGCAGCATACTTTGTTACGTAGATCAATATCGGTAATGCTTCTTATAAGGGAAGAAGGCAGGCAGAGGTACGCTGGCAGCTGGGAAGAAGGGAGAAGTTGACTGCGTCTCGGGGCAGGAGGCACCGCTGATGGCCGTCAGCAAACGACAACAGCAGGTTCGCGTGCCCACAAGGGCAAACTCTCTCTGGGGCTTCTGGCCTTTTCCTTGGCGGAATCAGTTTGATTATGCTGCCTGAGTGTATGGGGATGTCGACAGGCCACACTAACCGCTGGGCCACAGGTGTTGACGGTGGCTGGTTTGCCTTGTCTCGTTTCGGGCAATCAATTTGCGACCCCATTCTGAAGCTGGCCACCAGCAAGCACAGCCTCCGCTCCTCCAGTGCGGGACACCAAAGTGCGTTCGTTACGGGTGCCAGGGACCAGTGGGCTGATGTCTGCGTGGACTTCAGGTAAAACAGTGCTCCAGAGAGTCATTGCCCACTGATCAGCAAAGGAGAGGCACCTTGTGCTAGTCTTAGAGTGTGTGGGTCTTACTGTGGTCTCTGAAGATTTTGTCTTAAGGAATTAGGGAGCAGGATGGGTCTCAAGATGTACACTGAAGTGCTTATCTCTTTATACTAGTTTCAGACTTATTTGATGAATTCTCACTCGGTTGTCTGATGGTGCCTTTAATTCCCAGTTTTATAAACCTTGCTCTTGTTTGTGGACTTGCGCTATCAGCACAGAGATCCAATTTTCTTAAGAAAATGCATTCTTTCCTCTGCAAATGAACACACTGGGTTATTTTGAGCTCCAAGGATGACAAGTACTAATTGTATGATGCTGGAGCTACACAGGCTCTGCATTTTTTTAGCTGGGACTCCCCTTCCAGCTCTGTGTGAACAGGGAATGCCAATCGGCAATCTTGCTTTTCTTCCACAGGCTTCGTGAGTTAATTTATGTTTCCGTGACTTGTCTATAAAGTTACAACTTTACACTTTAACCGTATTTTTCTGTTCAAAAAGCAAAAGTGTGGAGAGATGAAAACAACCCAAATTGCTAAGTTGGTATGTCTTTGGAAAAAGGTCGGGACTTTTTTTTATTCCATAGGCATATATTAGTACCTGCACAATAACTGGGGTGGGATTAACTGTCTGCCTCAGAGGCAGAAAAAAAATAAGAACTGTGGCAGTTAAAACAGGCATTTAAAACTTTTAGAGTGAGGACTTATCGTCCTCAGGTAAGTCTGGACTTACTGTTACTTTATAAAAGATAAAATTTGCTCTGTCGTGCCCCTTGACAGAATTTGTCATTATGCTAGTGCTGGGAATGTGATGTAGCTGACTGACTAGCAGTATGCCCATCAAAAAGTGATGTTAGGTTAGAGTACACACGGAGAAATTACATCTTACTGACGTCTTTGAGTCAGGAAGAAATAAAAGGAGGGGTTACAACTTCATGTAAGCGGTAGAGCAAGAAGAGGAAAGGAAAACTGACGTTTCGGTATCAGTACTCCTGGCTGCAATCCCCCAAACCATCACAGCCTTTCTAGAGTCACAAGCAAACTTATCTAAGTAGGAACATGCAAAATCCAGGTGTAAAAAACATAGTAGTATTGTTTATTAAAAATAAAAAAATCTAAATTATATCAAAGGGTAAAACTTCACCTGAAGCAATTCTGATGACATCGTCCATTAAAAAAAAAAAATCGAGGTCCTAGTCCATCTTCATCATCATTTAAACTATCATTTAGTAGTCACTACTTATGAGATTAGTAGTTTGGAGTGCCTCAGTGTTAAAGATTTGTAGAGGCTGTTCCTTCCCAAGTGTGTTTCAAATCACTCCATAAAACCAGAAACTCCTAGACCTGCTTGTCACAGACATTCAGTGGGATGGTCAGAATTAGCCGGTCAAGGCCTCCAGCCTTCAGTAATTAACCCTTGTTACAACCAAGTATAAATTAATTAGTTTATTTTCCAAGAAAATAATGCTTCGATGTGCCAGTGATTTAAAATAATTCTACAAGAGGGATGGAGGAAAAAGGTCCATTGGGATGCAAATGAATACCATTCTTCATGAGAGATTGCTGCAGTATGAAGCAGTGATGATGAAGAATGTTGTTGTTTGGGTTTTTTTAGGTGGTTTTTTTCATTGTACTTACCTAAGTGCAGTGGACTCACCAAGCAGTTGAGTATAACCTCTATTACTCGTGCATATATCTACAGCAAGGTGCTGTCAGTATCATGATGTTTATATACAGATTAATCCATGTTGTCCACAGTCTGTTTTGTAAAAGACATGTAATAGACAGAATTCATCTACTTCAGTGGGGGAATCTAGCGCAGACAATCCCCGCGAAAGGGGGTTGGTATAAACTCTGAAAATGTGAATTTAGCTGAGCTGAAAAACTTAGCCAAGATACATTCATGAAAGATGGAACAAGCATGTCTGTGACAAGGAATCGGGATAAATAACCTAATTACATTTAAAATATTATGAATTGAGAAATACGTTTGATGTAATGTTTGTAAAGCAAGATTCTTTGATGTATTAACATCTAAACATACCACCAGTATGGTAAAATAAAACATTAATGAGCAGTATGTGCTAGTTCAACTTTTGAAGACAGTCAAACAGTTGAACAGCTGAGTTAGTGGATAATTAACTAGAAAAGGTTGCTGCAGTAAAAAGCCAACTGTAGGCAAATAGTAATCCCCTCTTCCTGAGCAGAGGGAATATTTTATTTTTCCAGTGTATTCAGAAGCATTATTTGGTGACCACCGCAAAAAATTGAGAACACTGTTGGGAAGTTGGGTTTTTTTTATTTTTTTCCTGCAGTTTAGATATGATGATGAGGTGGAAAGATGGGGGGGGGGACACAAGATCCGTTCGTTCTGACACCTGGTAGGACACGGTGACCAGGAATAATCAGCTGAATCAATAACTGCAGATTATACTTAGTTTATTTACCGAAGTGTTTAAAAGACGAAACATGTTTTTATAAACTTCTAAACGTTTGCATATATAAGAAATGTGTGGTTTTTGTTTTCTAGCAGATGAAGACGGTCTGTGTATTTTTAAATGAATTCCCATTTTCATTTAACTAAATTTAGCTTCATTTAACTAAATTTAACTTTATGTATATCACATGTACCTACACAAGGAGATGTATCTCTTATTAAAGATGGTAATGGAGCAAATTTCTTACGAAATAAAAATTAAGATGTATCTCAAGCTATGTGGTTTCTGAAATGTTTTAAAACGCTACTTGTTAGTAAAACCAGAAATGTTACCGTATTTAAAAAAAAAAAATCTTGATTTAACAATGACCAATTGATGATACAGATATTTACCTAGAAAAATAACTAGATAGTTCCAATATAAACCAAAAATGGAATCAGGGTCTTATGTCTTTGGACTTAAATAATGTTTGAAACAACTTATTTCTCCCATGAATCCGCCGTGCAGACATTAAGGTTAAGGTCCTTCGTGCTGCCAGTTGTTTTAGACTGGGTGGTACATCTGGAGAGGAGTGCTGAAGAAGCTGTCTCTGACAAGTGTCCCCCCAGCAGGTTGTCACGCTGTGTGGAGCACACCTGTGGTGTGTGGTGGGCTTTCTCCAGTTGGGACTAGGCCTGCTTAAAACTACCCCAAGATTACACGCTGCCTGTAAATTGACATTGTACCTACATCAGTCATTCAGTGGCCTTCCTAATGAACATAAATTACTGGGCAGAGCTGCAAGAGTGCTCAACTTAACAGCAGCATGGTTAACAAATGTCTTTAAAAAAAAAAAAAGAAAAAAAAGAAAAAAAATAAGGTCTTGAAAAAACTTTAGGTAGCCTGACTACCAAAGCACAACTTCAGTGGTTTTTTCTGCTTTTTTATTTTTGATCGCTTGGGGTTTTTTTTTCTGTCCTGAATGGTCTTCCCCCATCCAAAAAAGCTGCGAATGGCTCTTCCAGTATCTTATCCTTGCATCTGCATAGTCCTGCAATCTGAATGTGCACCTCAGTTGGTCCTCTTCCCTGACGGGAGGTGGTGAGGAGCTACTCCTTTGAGCAGGGCCATACTTGAAACACTGGATTCAGACCTCGTCATTCCCACTGGCATGGTGGCACTGATAATGTAGAGGCAGGTAGTGGGTAATGCTTGGCTGAGCTTGAATTTAAGCTATCCAAACATGGCCCATGGTGTCCACTCGCTTCCTACGGTGTGAGTCATGAATTAGTAGCTGAATTCTACTTTCAATAGCAAATGTCTGTAGTGTTACTTTATTATTATTATTATTATTATTAATTTGAAGTGTTTTTTGGCATGAGCCTTTCCAATTAATTTACTTTTTTTTTTTAAGTCTGTCTTCTTAAAAGTCTCTCTTTCCACACCAAGAAACATTAGATCAGCTTTGGCATAGGATTTCACATTTCATGCATTATTTACTTGTGGCATAATTTACACAATGATGTCCTATGGAAGCCGAGATGATGGTCTTTCAGAATAAAACAATGTGTCTATCCTTTGCAACACAGGATGAGAGCTATGGGCTAACAAATACAGTCAGAATTATTTTGTTACCAATAGTAACAGCAGTGGAGCAGTAAAAGGTGAAGTACTCGGAGACTTCAAATGCCAAAACCAAAAATAAATGGGGAGGGAGGCAAAACGAACTCAATAGTGTGATTTATGTATTTCAGTTTTTCTTTTTTGCCTTCCCTCTGAATAATTGCTGCCTTTATAAGAACAACATTATGTTTTAATAGCCATAGGCTGCCTTTCCTTTACTAAGTACAGGTAGAAAGGCAAATACAAGTCGTGATATAAAATGTGCTATAAAATGCTGTCCTACTGTGCCCGGGCACTGGTGACGATATCATCTTTGACTCTGTCTGACGTTGCTGTTTTGAGGTCCTGTGCTCTTTAGCTGAATTGAGGACAAACGCTTGGTTTAGATGCAAACAAGTAGGTTCTCACTGACCGAATGACGCATTTCAACACATAAGGTGCAAGTGTGTTGGGTGAAATGGTGATAATTTTAGGGTTTTGTTTAGTGATGTGGAAGAGAAAAAATGTAAGCTGCTTTTCCAAGTGATGTGTTGATTCAAACTAGAGGTAAATGGGGTATAAGATCAAGGAAGGGCAGGAGGTGTCCTCTACACACACCATGGGTGATGGAGTTAGCTGCAACGGTACACCTTCAGTTAACAAGTCTTTTGAGAAATTTAAAAATAATCCATAACTCTCAGCTAAGGAAGGATTTTAATTTTTGATATTAAGATAACTGCACAATTGTAGAGGATAATGTTTTGGGTGTTTGTTGTCTTTAAAAGTACCTGCTGTAGTTGTAAGCGCTAGGGAAACAAACGTGGGAAAAGTGCCAAATGTGATAAGAAAGGATGGGTACAGGGAGCATCAAGTTTTTTTTGGGGGGAGCCAGTCTAGAAAATGACATCGCAGTAACTACTAAAGAAGCAAGCTTATTTTAGAAAAAAATATTTTGTTGAAATGGGAAATAAGCCTGCACGTGGTTTCTGTTTGTGTCAAAAGTGTATCTTGTATCACAGAGTCTCTGTTTTCTTCTGTATTAGTAGGGTCTCATTTTGTCTGCAAAGCAGAACAAACCCCAGAATTACAGTTTTATGGGAAATGCCAGAATTTCATCTGGCCTTCTCGGGCAAAGTTAACCATGAGAAAGGTTCACAAGAAAAATTAATTTGGAAATGTTTAAAAACTTGTAATTTATTGCACTAAATCAAAAGACTTTGGTTTGAACTGCTTATGTGTTAAAGCACTATGACATCTTAAATACCTCAGTTTTGGGAAGGAAGTCATCATCTTTGTTCCCTTCCATTGGTTAGCCTAATTTTGCCATTGTGTGTAGCAGTGATGGTGGCCAGGCAGCTCGTTCAGAAGGGAGACCATGGTGTCTCATAAATGTCATCTGCTGAGGAATCATAAGGGTGTGAAACATCAAAACAACAGCTTCCATGAGATTCTATGGTACCTTTGTATTAAGGCAACCTGGAACATAATATTTCATTTCCTGGCAGAAATTTAAAAGGCTCATTGTAATTGGAGTGTTTTTTTTTCCAGGAAGAAACTCAAGATTTTGCAGTATTTTCAATTAGTCTAGTTCAGGATGACTAGATCTGGTGGCTGCTGTCTAGCTGGGGCGGATTTGTCAGGGTTTCTGATTGTGTGTTCTTTGTCACTTCTTGGATGCTAACTCTTGTGATTTTTAGCAGCTGGAGGCATTTTCTGTCACTGATTTCAGAATGCCCCATTGCTTTTTTTAGGGGAGAGGGGGGCGGGACGGGGATCATTTGTTTGTGGATTTTTATTTTTTTTTTTCCTTGTGCTGATACTATTTTAAGTATTAGAGATGGAGGACTGGGAGACACCAAGTGTTAGACCTGCCATGCAGAGTTGTCCATAACTGATACTCATTCTGAGAAGTGAGAAGCAAAAAGTTTAACTCTCTGAAGAATGAAGGGTTTTTGTCATTGTTGAAGCTGTGGAAGACCTAGATGATTGTAGCTCCTAGAAATATTCTCCTATTTAGCTATGTGGACACGTCCCATCTGTCCTGGCCATCTATTCTTCTCTTCCATAAACTCTGAATTCAGTATTAACAGTAAAAAGGGGTCCTGAAAATTTGGTTCCTTTGGACCCAAAATACAGTAATTCCCTTTTTAAAAAGAGTAAGAGGAAGACTCTGAATAGAAGGCTATTCCAAAGTGATAGTATGTTTCTGTGGATCATTGTGGGCTGACTTTGAGGTTACTGGCCAGGTTCCTTTCCGGGTTTGGTAACTACAACATTCATGCCTCCCAGCAGTTTTTTGTGCTTCTGATGCTTAGATGGGATCCCTTGCGGTTGTGATAGGAACAGATAGACTAAAACTGGTTTCCTATTACAAGAATGTAAGACAAGTGGAGACCTTACCTGACGATGAGGGATCTGGGAGGTAGTTGGAGCAGGACAGTGATGAATCTCATTACCAGCAGTGGTTGTGAAAGAGATTGGAGAAGCTTGAAAGAGTCAGCCAGGCGGCCAGCGTGTGTATTGAGGGATATCTGATTCGGGAGAAGACCAGAAGGCAACAATAAATAAATCCCAAGCGCATTGTTAGCTGCTGTTCTTTGTTGCTCAATAATAAAAGGGAAGAACCAGGAAGCTGCTTGTTTCTGTTTTTTTATTAGATGCTGTAGATACCATGGTGATGACCAGGTTATGAATATAAATGTCTGCTGCAGGTAGAAAGTGAAACAGGCTGGAACCTCATAACCTTTTAAAAAGGGATAGCATAAGGTTTAAAATTATGCTGAAGTCTGAAGCTTCCTGCAGAGTCCTTGAGTAGTCTCATGAAAAGCCTATCAATAATAAAAAACAAAAAACCAAAAAAACCCCCAGAACCAAACCCCCTACAATGCAACCCCTCAAACCCCGCCCCCCAAAAAAAACCCAAAGCAAAACCCACCAAGTTACACAACCAGAATCTTATCCTGTTTTTAGGTTGAGTTTCTCATGAGATGCCACTGAAGTTAGAAGTGAAGAAAGCCTCAGCTTGTTTTTTTTTTTTTTCTACACCTGGTATGTGATGGAGGGATACCACTGTAACAAATAGTAGGTTTGGGGTTTTTTTGCACTTGTATCATAACCTGTTGCTACCCGCACTTAACCAGGGACTCCTTGAAAAACAGCACTGAATTATTATTTTGGAGATACAGTATACTTATAATACTGCTGTGAAGCCATGGCTGTCAAACCATGTTTTGAGTGTTGTGAGAAGAAGGAACCAGGATGGGGAGCCTGGGTGTGATGATGTTACAGCACCTGGTACCGTACCTCACGGCGTGACAGGTCCTGGGTTCGCTGGCCAGAGAAAATACTGTTTCAGGACAAGAAAGAGCAGCACTGGGCAGTGCTGATGTCAGCAGGAAAATAATTCGTAATGTTATTTACATCAAGTTATCAGTCTCTTATTTTCCTTCTCGCTCTCTCTCTCTGCCCCTCCCCCCCCCAATATATTATAGTAATTATATCTTTTATTTGATCTAATCTAAATCAGGACTGTCCTTAGGGAGGACATTTTCCAAAGGAATATTCTTCCTTAGGAATTACTCATTAGCTGCTTTTAGACTGCATTATTTACAATGCTTATATTAGATTGCAGGGGAAGTGTGCAAGAGGTAAAGCTTTAAGTTAAGTCTAGCAAGGCACTTTATTTTAGTATAACTACTGAATTTAAGCCCTGCAACAAAATAGGTCTCTCTGGAATTGGAGTTAAGGTCTTCTGTTGAGATACTGAAGGGCAGGTCTTAAAGAAAGTATCTCTGAGTAAGGGAGACATCCAAAAGGGCGAAAGTAGAGGGTAAGTTCGTGAATCACCCCCCCTCCCCCCACTATATAGTTTAAATTATTTGGCAATATCGAAGTGCAAATATTAGTAACAACCAAATTAATACTGAGACAGGCACAGTAATACTTGGGTCGTCCTTCTAGTAACTTGGTCACTCAGGGTAAGTTAAGTTTCAAAATATGCGTGTTTGACATTTTAATGAAGAGAAGGAGGAGCAATGTGTCAAGGGCTGTAGATGTGAAATACACGTAAAGAAGTGGATGAGTGGTGCTATCTATTTTTCCATGTTCCTGGTTCCCTTCTATAGGGAGAATTCTGGTAATATAGAGTGCCTTAAATAGATGCAGGACTGTCCTATGGTCAAATTGGCATTTGCCCAGAACAGCATTTCTACAGTTTCCACAGCACTGTCCGGTTGAGTGGCACGGTTCGTATGTGACCCTACAGAGCACAGAGAAGAACTTTGGAGTTGTGAAATTATTTGGGCCAACTCTAAATACTTGAAATTTTGCTTTGCTTCCTGATGGCTGTTGCAAGACAACACATCTTGCAAGCAAATTTTACGGCAGTTTTCATTTGTGGAAGAGCATTAAGCCATTTCAAAACCAGTTCATCATGGCTGTAAAATGGCCAGGGCTATAGTTTTATAATGAAAGAGCGTACTGGAGTTGTGTGGTTCCAAGGACAGTTGGATTTGAGTCATATCCTAATATACATTGCCATAGTGAACCACTTCCCAAAATTAATGCTTAAAAAATTTTAACTTAACATGACTTCTCAGTCCTGTGAAATAGCAAATATTTCTTTTGCTTTGCTGCTGATGTTTCTGTTCTGTTAGAAGTTTGCCTGTTCATGGTATGTGCCTTGTTATGTTTCGTTCTGTGTTGAGCTAGCCTTTTCTTGTGGTTCGTCTGGGAGGACTGCTGCAAGTATAATGCTAGAAGTACTCGTGTGCAATAGGAACGCTCAGTGTACCCTTCCGTGGTAGCAGCAGCTCATTTATTACTAAAGTTGCAAGCAGGATATGAAAGCTAGTTATCTCCTTGTGTGAACACCCATCAGTCTTATTAACTATTAAATGGTCAAATGGCTGAAGACACGTTTGAGTTTCTGAATGTGTAATGTACCCTACGGGGAAGGCATCCTTCCTCTGGTTCTCCATTAGGGGCTCGCTTAACGTGCCACCCTGCTCTTTATGCAACGCAAAGTTTTCATCTCTTGCTGGGAATGACCTACCAACTAATGATCTTTTTGATATCATTATATGGCTAACCGCAAGCTTATATTCCTGAAAGGTCTTGCCATTTCCTACGTAGCTGTGTGGTTTCAGCTCAAAAATGAGCACAAAAATGAGATGGTCTCCTTTATTGCTGCTTATTCCACTTCAGCTTTCTTAATGTAATCTAAAATTTGCCAGTTTCCCATGTCACTGGTTGGGGTTTTTTTGGCCTGATTTTCGAAATAAATGAAGCTTGTGCAATGATGCTGTTCGTTCAGCCCAGTGGTAACTTCTGAATCTGTTAACTCTTGCAACAAAATTTCAAGAATATTGAGAGACTTTGAAGAGTTTCTAAGACTTAGGTGAAAGACCTGAGTCATTTGGTAAAAGAAAACCCTATTAATTTTCCTGCTGAGGGAAAGGTCCCAAAGTGAACTCAGCCCATGTTAAACATTAAAGAATCCGTGAAGGAATGTCACCTCAAGACAAGGGTCCAGAGAAAGTCGGGATTTGTCAGTCCTGCTGCTCAAAGGCAACCTTATTAGAAGTGATGTAGTTATTAAACAGTGGTGTGGGCATGGGATGAAAGATGGATGTAGAATAGCGTTTTAAACGTTACCATGACAGTGAGTGGAGAGGAGCAAAAGGGGACGGCGAGTCTCTCCGTATCTGCTCTGTGTCACCATTTTTGTGCCCCTCTCTGCCTCCCCCCCCCCGTCTCTTCCCACGCGGCTCCACCTGCACTGCTCTTTGTTCCCCTTGGTTCCAGCTGGCTGCTTCCACCAGCCAAGAGAGCTGCTGGTTCAGCACTTCTCTGCATCTGCCAGGAAATAAATAAATAGTGGGAAGAGAAACGGAAGGGTTGTGTTCTTGCTCTTTTTGTCAGCTTTAGTTAGGGCTTTTTTTTTTTTTTTTTTTTAACTGTATGTCTTGCAAAAATGTATTACTGTGAGAGAATTTCCTTGAAACTGGAACTGAATCCTGTCGCCTCCTTGGTTTCCTTAGCTTTCTGGCATTAAGAAAAACGCAGGTGCTTCAACCTTGATGCGTTGGAGATGGATTCTCATTTATATGGCTATTAAATATGCCATTGCCGTTGAGAGGTTTAACATAGTGCCCTAACGGCTTGCCAGGCGTTGTTCTGTTTGCATGCACCCGTGCTCATGCAGTGCTTTGCAAGGTGGCCTGCACCTGCATGCCTGCAGGTAGCTGCAGCCCAAATTTGATTGCTGCATGGCTTTGGGAGCTGTTTGCCTCTCTGTCCTATAAATTCCCATAAACAACTCCCTGGGAAGCTGAAGATGATGTGCCGGCACTATTTTTGCTCCTTTTTTGCCAGTACTTTCTCCTAGTGTTTTCAGCACTTATGGCTACCATCTGCCTGGGAGCTAGAGAGAACATGCCTGTTCCCTTGTTCCTCTTTTTTTTTTTTTTTAATTTTTTAATTTTTTTTTTTAATTTAAATTGTACCTAGGCCCAGGTTCCCTATCACTACAAGTGATGTCTCATCTTATGTAGGGGAGCCAGGCGAACAGGTGGATTATACTTGGCCCAACAAGCACAGGTGAGCCCCCCAGGTACAACATACCGGCTCAGCATGTAGCAATTGATAGCTGCTTCTAAATGAAATACCCAGCTTCGTTGCCATTTGCCTATTCCTCATTTGTTTGTGAAAGGAGGCATTAATTTCTTCAGCCGTGTCTAACAAGTCTAGACCGTTTAGCAGTGGTTTCCCTCCAGGAAACCTCACTGCTTGCGGCGCAGGAGCTGCCCTGGTTGCGCTGGCGCGCAGGGGAGGCTGCCTGCCTGATCCCCCTTTACAGCGAGGTTATGCCTTAGCACCAAATACTTCACTTGACGTGGATATATCTCATTAATTATCTCCATGCCTACTCCACTCTTAACTAAAAGAGGATTGTGTCACCTTCTGAAAGGACTTACAGTCCTTTTATGTATATTTATCTTTACAAAATTCAGTGGTTTTTATTATGAGTAAAAACGAGTGATAGACTTCCCTTAATTTCTCACTGTGTCTCTGCTGTCTGTTTTTCTGAATTTGGAAGGAGAATTGGCCTTATTTTCAAACTTCCATGACAGAAATGTTTAAGTGTAAACATTGCAGGGAAATACTTTCTTGTACAAAAACTGCACAACTGTTGCCAGT
Organism: Scopus umbretta; assembly: GCA_013400535.1. Taxonomy (NCBI): domain Eukaryota; kingdom Metazoa; phylum Chordata; class Aves; order Pelecaniformes; family Scopidae; genus Scopus; species Scopus umbretta. Next base: position 4,345 of record VZTL01054649.1, on the reverse strand, counting down.
GGAATTTAAAAATAACAAACGCCACCATTCATCTCATTGTAGAAACGTTTCTGCCGATACTAAATCTTGGAAAAAAATACTTAACGATACCTAATTATGAGCCAAACTTTGCCTGACTATGTACCTTTTGACTTTGTAAACGCGTTTGAGGTCTTAAGCTACACAAAACGTTTGTGACGTGGTTTGTTTGAAAGACTTTTTGGAATGCAAAATAATTTCTGAAACGCTATTTTATTGTTAACATTCTTGCCTAGGGTTTTGAGGAGTATTACTCAATGTATATGCTTTTGCTTAAGATTAACACATTTTTAAGTTTTATGAAACATTGCAGCAATGTATTAGTCAAAGGCACTACAAGATAGATGTTGTCGGTCTCTTGGGGTGAACTGTGAAGTCCTGTATGCTTGCGTTTCACCAGCTTGCCAGTCTTGAGTGAACTTCTTGCATGTTCTGAAAACACCGGGGCTGAGCTTCTGCTGAGAAGCAGGACACAAGCGGTGGGCCGTCCACACCTCCACCCCAGTCGGCTCGGGCTGAACGTTTCTCCGCTCTTTGCTTTGTTACGGACTCTGCTACTTTCAGAGCAAGAAACTGGTGGGGAGGAGCACCGGTCATGAGTGATCATGGATATTTTTTAATACACAAAAGGAAGAGGGTTTGATCATCGGTAAGAAAGGCTGCACAGTGAGACGGGACTTTGATTGTCGTTCTTATTTTCCAAGGTGTAACAGGGAATAAAAGAAAGGATAATCAGCAAAAGCACGTCTGAGTGTTTTTTTTTTTTTTGGTAGATGTCAGGTGCTGCTCAAAGTTAATGGTGTTTCTGTAGTTTTTTCATGAAATGGCAACTGAGGTAGGGGCCAGCGGACACAGTCTTATCTTACAGTACTTGGGACTCTTGCCCTGAGAGTTGCCCTTGGCATGCTGTCCCTCCCTCGCTCCTGGCCTTGCGCACTGCCTTTTTCATAGGAAAAAGCGTGTAGTTTTTCAGTGGTAGCATAAACATTAACAGGTTCAGAAGCAACGCGTGCCCTGACTAGCTGCCTGACGGCCATGTCACCACAGAAAAGGGGCTAAGCTGGCGTCAGCAGTACTGGTCAGACCCGTAAAAATCAGAGGCTGGACAATGCATTTCTCTGACACTTCTGCCTTTCTTTCAAGCCAAATGGACACCAAAGCTAATGGGCTTTGAAAAGCATTGGGGAGAGGGCTTGGTGTGGTGTGATCACGTCAGCCTCATCTTTATGGGAAGCTGGGTTATCTACAGGTGTGGAAAGGATTTCGGGCCATCCCTGGACACCCTCTCCTTTCCACAGCAAAATTGCATTTCTGTGTCGTTCTTGAGCGATCTGCTAATCCCTGGTGATAACTCTTTAACTTTTATAGGTAAAGTACTCTTCTGCTGCCATATCTTTAGACTTAAGGAGTTTTTTTTTTTTTAAGCCCTCTGTTGTTTATGGCCTGTCTGTGGAGGATATGAAGAAGAGATTACTCCTCTCCATTTTCAAGCCAACTGTTATCATGCCTCCTTTTAGTTTAGTGTTGCCAACTGTCATTTACACATTTGGACATTTGTGCAGCGAGCCTTGGGAAAATGAAAGTAGTGGAAATTTTTCTTCCATGACACTTGAAGTGTCATTTGCTAATAAGATAAAAAAGGGTATAAATGGTCATAAAAACCATACAGGCATGATTCTTCAGAGAAGAGGGAATTTCACTGCAGCTTTCCTTTGGGCCCTGAGCAGGGACCCCCTCGCACCTGAGGCATGCCGGGACATTTTCAAAGGCCCCCGGGGTACTGTGGTGCCGGGGGAGGTCCTCCTTATGGACGGGGCTGTGCCACCCGGTCACAGGTCTGCTGTGTGCCTGCATGGCACCGCTGACCGCAACCTCCAAGGCAGCCAAAACGCACCTACAGACCACAGGATCTTTACTGTCCGTCTATGTCCGGGGGGGCTATTGCCTGCCCTGAGACCATCTCCTTGCCTCAACAGGCTCAATCTTCAAGAATTCATGAAGATTTTGATGTTCATAAAAACATCTTTGTTTCCACCAAGGCGGGCTTGAAGTTACAGTTCCTACAGATGTGTTGAAATGGTGGATTGTATTGCATGGTGTGTGTGTTTTTAGTGTGGGTTTTTTTTTTACTTTCCTTTAAATCCTAGTTTTAAAAACATGGTTCCTACTGCTAGTGGCTTCCTCTTGTGATCACATATGTTCTCTGCCACTGAAACCAACCTTGGCTGTGGACCAGAAAAGAAGGCCTGTTATCAGAGGCCAGTTTTCAAAGGACCCTCATTGGAAATACTGGCATCACTCTGTTTAAAAAAAAACAAAATAAAAAAAAACAACAAAAAACCCCAAACCCAACCCAAAAACCTGTCTAAGGGAATGAATTCACAGTAAACGTCTTGTTGAGTACAAAGTGTTTCTTACTCATTCCTTGAAAAACGAGCCTTATACGAAGCTTATGGGGGCAACATAAGTTGGATGGTTGCCATTTTACATGTCTGTCAAGACTTATAAAAGATCAGCAATTGCCATGAAAACAATTTTATTACAGAATGCTTAATAAGGGGACTTAGGAAAAAAAGATTAAACTCTTCAAGTGTTCTGTTACCTTTCATTCTGCTCCTCTGGGACTTTTAATCTCAAAGTTTCATTTGACGCCAACTTGTTCAATGTGTTGTGTTTTTTTATATGCTGCGCTCTCTTCTGTGGGTCGTGTTTTAGGTTTGGACCTAAAAGAACTGTAAATATCTTGTGCAGGAATCCAAGTCGAATCCTTTCCAACGTTTTTGTAGAAAATCAATTTCCTGTGAGGACTGTCAAGATTTTAAGGTTAATACTCCATGGAAATGCCTCCAGCTTTTTTAGCAAGCTGGAAAAAGATAAATCTGGTATTCTTATGCAATACAAATTAAATTTGTACTCTTGATGTGCAATAAGTACAATTATGTACCTTCTTAAAATTTCTTATTTAAAAGGACAAAAGGTTTTGTATTTTTTTCAGTTAGAATTAATTCCTTTTGACATCGAAGTACGGAGCCAAAGATTTTCAGTGTTGTGAGAATTATTGTTATGAAAGCAATTCTGAGGGATTTAAAAACAATGAGAGCCTAGGGTATGGTGCCCAAATATTGTGACATTAAAAAGAAAGGTACAGAACACAAAGATATTCCAGTATAAACTGTAGTTTAATTGGATCACTTTTACATGACTTGTTCATTGCAAACAATTTTTTTTCTGTATTTTTCAATCTGGAAGAATGAAATGGACAGGTAAACCAATAGGTATCTAAAAGGACACGCCTGTTTCAAGGAATCACAGTTATTTTTCTAAAAAATCATTTTTGTTATTGTTGTTCCAAACTGTTGTGGTTTTGTGGTTTTTTTGTTTGTTTGTTTTGTGGGTTTTTTTGGTGGTATTTTGCATGCTTTTGCTGTTTAATGGAATATTTGCAATTGTCACAATTTTTCCATGACCCTTTGCGTAGGAATATAGAAGTAAACAATAGATGCATACATTTCTCACTGCTTCCACGGGAGAAAAAGGTAGCACAATTGTCTTCATTTGGCAGAATTAAAATGATCCAGGTTTTGTGCGTACCTCAAGAACATCTGGATCCCAAGGCATAGAGTACATCAAAGCTGTATTTTATCTGTCAGTAGTAAATACCTCTCTTGGTGTTTGTAAGGTACGTACAGTGCAGAGATTCGGAATTATTTGTGACATCAATCCCAACCATGGTTTTGAAATGATAGTAAATTTATTCTTTCTTGTACCTGCCATACATTCTCTGTTGNCTTTCCAGGGAATTAGAATCTTAAATTTTTTTTATTGTATAATGCACAGTGTTGTATTTAATTTTCTTGTGAGAGCAGTTAGAGCAGGCAAGTTGTTTTAATTCAGAACTAACATAGTAGCATAGATTATTTTAAAAACCATTTTACCTTGATGTAGCATCTTCTATAAAACCAGAGAGTCTTTCAGATAGAAATTGTTACAAAATATGTATATACTGGTTTGTTTTCAGAAGAAAAAGTGCTTGTGGATTAAAGTGTTGAGCTTTCTGCTCAAAACAATTGTTTCTAGAGGCTGAAAATGCTTTCTTCGTGTATTATGGAATGATTTTCTTAGAAAGTTAGTGTGGCTAAGAAGTTGAAGACAGGCAAAACTCCCTTTCGTGCTTGTCAGCAGTGAGCCTGCAGCTGTGGTGAGAAGCAGGTCACCAATGGAGGTACTTGGTGGATGGGTCATCCACGAGTGCAGATGTAAAACTGGCATTTCTCCCCTGCCCCTATGCAAGCCCCAGCAACTTGTAAGGGGAAAAAAAAAAACCAAA
>VZTL01054648.1:3227-14918 GCA_013400535.1 Scopus umbretta | reverse complement strand
AGGGAGGGAGGATGGGCGAAAAGTGGGAGAGCGGATTGAAACAAAACAATTTAGAAGGAAAGCCCCTTTCCGAAGAGCCAGGCTGCACCTGGGTGCGCGGCTTGCCAGGGCAAAATGGAGAAGAGCAAAGCCTATTGATCTGAGAGCGGCAACCGGATAGGATGCTGCCGTGCCTGGGTTCTGCTCAGATGATGCTGATGGATTTAATAAGCTGCTAACCTAGCGTGTAGGCACCTAAATCAATAAGCACGTTGTTTATCCCCGTACAGCTTTTAATACGCCGTATTCTAAGGGAACTTTGGTGTTGCGACTGAGTGTCACCTCTTTGATGCCTCGCTTGTGTATTCTTCCCCTCCAATATTTTTTTTTTTTTCCTCCTCTTGGTGTCTTCATCTCTCCTCCCTGATTAGGCAGAGAGCAGGTGTGGGACGAGAAAGGAAAGTGGCAGAGTTTGCAGTAATCTTGCTGCTCCTTCTTCAAAGCAATAATAATCTTGTTAGCTCGTCATGTTATCAAACACATTGATTTCAAGTGCAAAATAAACTTCATGGCCTTTCCCCCTCTCCCGCTCTGAGGGAAGTAGGCTAGAGTCCAAGATAGCGTGTTTGCCATCACTGAGTTGCTGATACGTACGCGCATGTTTGGGAGTAAAGCGGCTAGCTCTCCACTTGTCTCGGTAGTGTTTCTTTCGTGGTGACGCTCATCACTTGAGGTTCTTTGCTTGAACTGCAGGTCATTGGGGTGAAGTTCAACATAATCACGGATAGGTATGTGTATTTTCTTTTTTTTTTTTTCCCCACCCCTCAAGCTTGATTCTACAAGCAGTACAACCCGTACAGTTTCCATTCATTTTCTTTCAAGACTGCAGCTGTATATGAGATGATGAAGTTAAACAGAGTTGGTGTTGTTGCAACCTGCAGTGAACTTGCTTTGCTGCGGTGAGTGTTGGGCTGTTCCAGAGCTCCTCCTGCCGCGAGGACTTTAAACATAAATGTTCTCATCTTTCCTGTAACTTTCACAGGAGCCTTGGGTTTTGGTTCCCCTCTGTGGACTCTAGTCTTCTTCCCCTTCATGTCTATCGTTACTGAACCTTTGCGATTTAAGATTACGTGCATTATATTCGCTACCTTTTTTCAACCTTTGAGGACAATCTTACGTAAGAAAGGCTCATTATCCCTTTCTCTCTTGTCTCCCACCTTCACCTTTCCACCCTTACATGCACGCTTAATTGGGGAAAGCAGGATAGAGAACAGCTGGTCTCCAAATACAGCTTGAATTCAAAAAGCACAGGAAAAACACCTGCCCAGATTTGTGATTAAAATGGCAGGACCACTTACCAAAACTTTATACTGTAGTTTAACAATACGTTGCAGATAGCTCAGTCAAGGGTGCTCCAGTTGTACCTGAGAAGGGCTGAAATCACAATGGGCTTTAGTTGAGGTAATGTTGGAGAGAAATAAGCATGCTATTTTGTCTTCCCAGTGTGACTTCTTTTTATCTCTGAAGAGATGCATTAGCAAACAGGACAAAATTCCACTTACAGGGAGCTCTGCTAGCACAAAGTGTATGGTCTTTTCCCAGCCAGAGCCAAAGCTTTCTACCTTGTGTTAATCTTCTTACAAAATGAAACTATTGCGTAGTCCTGTGCTAGCTTCATTATTTTTTTTTTCCTTCTGCCTCTGTTTGCAGAAAGATGCATTGTTTTCAAATCCTAAATGGTGTTTTGTTTACTTACAAAACTATTATGGAATAATTGGATTTGAGGCTTACATTTTGTGGGGAACCGGTGTGAATAAAGTATTGCTGTTAACTGTAATGAGTTCACCTATACTAAATTTATGATAGCCATAAATTACGGTAGGTTGCTTCTACACTCTATGCAAATACAAAAAAAAAAAAAAACCCAAGAAAGGTTGCATTCAGTCTTGCACCTTTGGCTTATGAGAACATAATTCTGGATAGGAATAGCCAAGATACTGACAAAGAAATGTAATTATCATCTGTAACGGCTAAAAATGTCCTGTTCTTTCAGTGGGGTTTTTTTTTTTTAGTGTTACTACTGAGTGTTGGTGTGTGTGTACTAGTCTGTTTATAGTCAGTGCCTGGACAAAGAACAGGTGACTAGGCAATCCCTACCTTGAGTATTACAAGATAAAGAACAAAAGAAATGACAAAAAGCAAAGAATGAAAATTTGGGTTCTCTATCTCAGACTGTTTCACCACCTTCTGGTATGGAGTCCCTAGTAATAAGGATTTTTTGGTCTGCGCTTCCATTACAGGCTAACACTAGGGAACTTTTGCTTGTGGGTAGCTCTTATGTAATAAGTAATCAATACCATCCTTTTAAGTAAAACTAAAAGGAAGGGAATGGAGAGGTATTAGAAGGTGTTCTCTAAATTTCTTGTTTACCTATGACATTAACCAGCATAAAATGGGAAAAAGAAACACTAATCCCAAGGCCTCTGCAATGTGCTTGATGAAGATACTCTGAAAAGTGTTACATTAAAATCAATTTGCAATCTGATACGTGATCATGTCAGGATTCCAGGATTGAGTCAGCACCTAAGTTGGGGGCTGCTTATCACTGGGATACAGACACCTATACATAAAATCAGGATAATCTAGGTGGTGTTTAATTTGTTGGTGTGCCAAACCAATAATCTCTGCTTCCTGTTTTGGTTTATTAATTGCAGAAACCCAAACTTCAAATGGCTAAAAAGGAAACAAACCTTGCTTGCATATTTTTTGATGCTCCTAAAATCAGTGGATACCTATGATTTACCTGTAAAAATTTCCTTATGCGTCTGAGTCTGGACATGTTTAGGAGTGTGCAAGACATGACAGTGATAAGAAGCTGGGCACTTACAGCTGTTACACAGAAGTCACGGCAAAAATTAAAGAAATGCTTGTCTCTTTTTTTTTTTTTTTTTGACTAATCTGTGAGTGCTGCCTTTGGATCCAGTCCTTCAAAACAGCACCTCCTCCTGCTGTGTCGTCATCTATAGCATCTATGCAAGGGTTAGCATAACTGTGTGGTTTAGTAGACAGGGTGTTCATCTTGGGAAGCAGGAGGCTTGGGTTCTTGTCCTTGTCCAAATGAGTATTCGGTGTTGTAAAAAGGAACTAAGAGCCACGGGGGCTCACTTTCTGTCTGTAAAACCATGCAAAACCCAAAGAGTTTTAGTAGAAGAGGGCAGTGATTGGCTGTGCCAGGTTACCCTGGTGTATTTCCAAGGAAGCGCTGGGTGAAGGTTATGATGCCTTCCAGGGAAAAGGAAAGGAAAGCTGTATTGAAACGATGTATGGCTCAAACTACATGAGGATGCTGCCCATCAGACTGATGGGCAAAGGAGCTGATTAGTCTTGCATTTGTTTCATGCCTGTGTTTTACAAGGGGGTCAGTATAATCTTGGCACCCTGAACTTTCCCCCAAAGTTGTTGATACCTACCAGATGTAAACCTGGGGAAGGGTGGGATTGATGGTAGATCTCTTTGCTGTGTGCTATTGGTAAATTAGCCCAATTGCTCATGTCACTTTTATGTCTTTTTTTTTTTTTTTTTTTTAATTTTTTTTTTTCTTNTTTTTTTTTTTAAATTCTCTCTTTGCTGTTCTCAGGCATGCAACTTCCTCAATGCATTTTCTAGGGAGAGCAAGCATGTAATTTTAGGCTTCCAATTCCTCTGGGAATCGGGGAACTTGGCACTTCGGCCCTGTAAGGCTTGCTACTGCAGTGCTGTAAAAATGCAATGCATTTTTTTGTGCACCTCTAGGTGCTAGTTTCTTGGTGGAGAGCTAAGATGAAATAAAGACAGAAAGAAGCTTTCTGTTATATCTTGGATGGGGAATGAAAGCTGGTATACTGACTAGTCCTAATACTGTTGTTTATATTGCGGTAGTATCAATAATGTGGTGTGTGCTTTCCAAACAAAAGATGAGGTCTATGTCCCAAAGAGTTTAGATACTCTTTGAAGCTTTGTGTAGTGGAAATAGTAGTTCTCTCAGCCAGGTCAGTCTCCATCCTGGGTACAACCTTGTTGCCTAACTGTGATGACCACTGTAGTTGGAGGCTGCTCAAAAAAAAAATAAAAAAAATTGCTTGTCCGGGAAGTAGGTGTTGAGATCCCCATGTTTTATGAGAATGAAGGGGCATATAAATTCCTTGTACGTTTGGAGCAACATGCTAGAAATTTTCCTTATTGAAGAGGTGGATCCGAGTGCATGGCAGGACATTTAGAATCCAGTATTTCCTCTGTATTTGTGGAAAAAAACTGTTTAAAACCTTTACAATGTTTTTGCATCAGAGCTCTTTAATGGTCAGGCGTAAGCAGTATGACATTGGCCCCTTTCTGTGTATGGCACCTCTTCTCCGTGCAGACAGACTTTCTCATTTGCTGTAAAGGAAATGGAGTTCCAGTGAAATTTTTAGTTGCCCTTTTTTCCTGTTTTTGTTCTTGTGCGTTAGCATTACTTAGGTAATTATAGTGTGTTTGTTAGGAACCCTGACAGCCTAAACCGAGTTCTTTGTCAAAAACGCAATGTTTTCCTTAATTAAGAAAGACTAGAAACAGCACCTGAATCTATTAATTAAATAGTCAAAGTTGATTTATCTATTTAGGATATATTAACAAGCAAACCAGAATACATTTCTGACTAAAGTGTTGCCCAGAGTAAATGAGCTTCTGTGAGGCTTTTGTTGTTGAGAAAAATAATATATTGGTGCTGCAACTGTCACGGTCGTGCAAAATTCATGTGAGATCTTTCCAAATTCTGTGGTACTGAGAACAATAGCCACTGTTTCTTCTTCAAAGCTCTTCAGAGATGTTAAATAATCCTTGTGACAACCCTATGAAGTAAGTATTGTAGTAATTTTTTATGGACGGCAAAACAATTAACCGGCATTGTCTCCAGCTGTACTGCGAAAGTGGGATTCTCAAAGTGCCTGCGACTTGGCCCGTTGCTAAAACTTGTGGTTGTGTGAGAAAGGGGTGGGTGAGAGTGTCTTTCTGCCTCTTCTAGCTGTAGCTGTGCCAATGTGAACATTTTGCAGATGCAGTGGTTGTCAGTATGCAGGTGTGTACATCAGGCTGGACCCTACGCGTCCTCATAAAGGATGAATTTAGCTTGTTCTAAATTTTTCTGCCCACGTTACTGGCGTTGCTTCTTGGAGGAGGAATGTGCAGAGCTGTTGGTAGAGCTGGTGTCTGTAAAGTTTGTCCACGTGTGAAAGTTGGGTTGCTCAGACTGACTTCAGAGCACAAATTTGCTCATTCGTGGGATGAGGTCCTGCTCGGACTCTTCCTGCTGGGCTCTTGCCAGGCTGGGCTTGCTCAGGGTTACGAGTTGCCTAGAGATTGGGCTCCTAACTCCCTTTGATCCAAAAAAGCTGCAGACCCAGCTGTTTCCTCCGCTATGTGAACACCAGCGGTATCGGCAAGCTGAAGGAGGCCTGGATAACCAGGATGCAAGTTCCTGTTTGGGTCAGACCAGCATCTCAGCTTTTCTGCGCAGCATGGCTTTGGTTGCTGTGATATGTGCGCCTCTTCTCCTCCACCAGCTCTGCCTGCTGCCCTTCCAGGAGTTATAAATGCCACAGCAGATGGCTTGGGGAGGCAGTGTCTGTAATTACTGTTACAAGATTTGCCTAAGCTTGACTCGGTACAAAGAACGCTTTTTTTTCCCCCTGGAGATTCCAAGTTGTCGGTACTTCAAATGCAGATTTGGTCTTTTCAGGGGAACACGATGGTGGAAATGTGTGCATTATGTGCTGGTTCAAAATCAGCCTGTCTTTCCTCTTAACATAATACATATGATGGTTTGGTGCTATCAGTTTTCAGTGGGTCAGCTTTCAGGTTCCTGGTAGTGATAGAGGCTAGACTGCTTATGGACCCGAATTTTGATAACAGCTGATGCACTGTTAAATAACACGGCTACAATCAGTTTATTTGACAAAGGTAGGCTTTTAAACCCATTAGCCTGACTGGTAGCCTTCCATCAGGTTTCAGTGGGAACTTTGTTCCTCCTCCGGGCTGAGAAGAGATACGTGGCTATACAGTTGACGCATGCATCTTTAATGCCTAATGCAAGCGTTCATCTCCCAGTGGCAGTTGTGATTGATCCAACATTATGCTGCACAGTGTGTACTTTTCCATGGGCCCCCTTGCTCCATATCCCTTTCTGCGCTCTTGGGCTCCCTACCAGCGTGTCTGAGCTGAACTTCTCTCGCATCCGTCTGGTGCCTGTGGCCCTTGTGTTCTTAACTGTATAGCCAGCCCTTGCTTTAAGTTCGAGTTGTGAGAAGGCTGAAACTGAAGGGAAAGAAAAGTTTTAGTTTCTTGAGGTCAGTGAAGATGCTGTGACCCAAACCATCCAGGCCTGCTGAGCAGAGTTGTTTTTCCTTCTGGTTGGTCATGGCAGAGGCCCAAATACTCATCAGAAAACTCTCAACAAGCCCCCTCCCTCTGCCCACTCTGGAAGGACTGTGTTTGCATTCATTTTCTAACCGCCTTACAGCAGCATGTCTTAAGCTGTTGAGAAGTGCCTTGGCTGCAAATCGCTAGACGCTGGGAGGTTAGGCAGCAGTAGGGTTGCGATACGCTTGCCCTGGTCCTCTGCTCTTCCCTGGCCATCATGTGCTGGCTACTGCCAGGGACATGGCGTGAGATGGGGTGGACCCTGGCTCTAACCTGGTACAGACGTCCTTATTTGCTGCCTGGATCCTGCTCAGCCCTAGAAAAGGCATTCAGCCTTGCATTTGAAATGCAGTCTTTGGTTAAAAATGGCATTGCTTCAGCTTGCTTGAGAAGATGTGAAGAACAGCAGGTTCATTCAAGTAACTGTTCTGTTACATTGTTAGGAAGATGTGTCTGTTAAACACCTATGTTTGCTGTTAGATGTACACTGCTAGCAAGCTCTCCTGTGTATAGCTGTGCCTATACTAAAGCCTTCTTCACGGAACCTATTTTTTTTAATTTATAAGCTTTTGCTAGCAACTTACCAATAAGGAAATAAGCTTTACCGACTAAAAAGTTTGATTTTAGTCTGCGTACTATAGGTTTTTTACGTTCTACCCCAGTACGTTGCTAGAGTACTGTATTGGCTTTTCAGTAGCAATATCACGCTGGAGAAAAAGAGCTGACCGAAGTAGTGGTGATATTAAAGGGAATTTTATGTAGTAGCTTGGAATACTATACTATTGTATAGCTTGCTGTACTTATATAGTAGCAGGCTTATATTGTGTGTATATATAAAGTACTTACATTGTAGCTTTCCAGGATCCAAAAGTATCATTAGATTTACTGGGGGGGAAAAAAAAAACCCAAACCTTGTTTTGCTGTTTACCTGATGAACTGGCATTCACAGCATCGTCTTGGTTATATTTCACAGTAAAAACCAGATAGACAGTGTTCATCATCACTGAAATAATAGGACCTGCTGTATGCAACCCACTATGAGCCTTACATCATTCAGGTAACGTGCCTGTACCTTTCTCTACAGCAAAAAAACGTCGTATAATCCTTTTCTTTCTTTTTCTCTTGCATTGGTGTTTTTTGTTGTTTTTTTTTTTCTTCCCTGTGAACTCATTTTTATGTCCCAAACCTTGAACATTTTCTACAAATGCAGTGATCTCAGCATTTGCCAACCACCCATATGGTAGGTCTGGTCTGAAGGTTGAACCTTTGGTTTTCTTTCAAGGCATTATGGGTGGAAAGGCAGTACTTTATGTCCATCTGCACTAATTCTTCTGGCACCAATTCAAAAGCTTTCTTGCTGGATCCCAGAAAGAAGCTACGAACTACCCGGAAGGGTTATCTGTGGCTTACTTGGCTTGCTGGGTCTAAGAAAGGTGGAGTTTGTGGGGTTTTTTTTGTATGAGGGAAACAGGCAGAAGCTTTACTACGCTTGGTGTTGCATTTGAAATTAGCACTGGTTGCTCTTCACACCTGCTGCTGCAAAGGAAGGCACATCCATTGAGGACATGATTGGGTTTATAATGGCAAAGTGAAGACTTATTTTTCAGTGAAGGAATATCCAAAAAGAATGTGGGTTTCAGACTAGTTTAATGAGCATTTCCTTAGCTGATTTATTAAAATAAAACTTTATCTAGATAGCTTTTTTAATTGAATATTTAAGCAGGTTGAAAGCAGGCATTTTACTGTCTCTCTTTAATTTGTGCTAGTATGTGGTTTAGCATAATTATTTTTTTAATGTCCTTTTTAAAAGTATGGTGCCCTCATCCTCTTGACCCTCCTCCTTCAAGAAGCGGATTGAATTTGGAGAGAAACGTCTACTGTGTTGCTGCTCTGTGACAAGAAGGCGTGTGGGAGGGGTGGGCTTGATGAAAAAATTGCTGGCTTATAAAGTGATGGGTTCAGGCCAAAAAGCTTTAAGAATGGTCTGAAGCGTACTGTGGCATTTGTAAGCTCCCTTTCTGAACCTCATGAATTCAGTTCTAAATATGAACCTTGCAGCATTACGCAGATGCTTTGGTTTTACTGGGTGACCTAAAATAACCAACTCGGAGCTTTCCTTCCCCACTCCCCCTCTCCCCCCCCTTCGGCTCCTCCAGCAGGCCTGTCCTTTTCTTGTTGATCGGCATTAACTTTCCTGAGATCTGGGTCCATAAAGAGGGAATAGAGCCATTTTTATGTGTTCAGGCTTCTGCCTGGTCCGGTATAGGGAGTGGTGGAATAGCGGAGTACTTCTGGGTGGGAGCATTTTGTCACAGGGCAGATAAAACTGTCTGCTTATCTGCTATCTAGTTGGCTCCTTGTTCTTCCCCAGTGCAAGAGGAATATCAATGCTGAAAAAAGGTTGGCATCATCTTTTCTAGTGGGATTGCAGTTTAGTCTGGAAGGGAGGAGTCTGTCTGCTTGTGCTCTCTGTCTGCTTGTCCCTCTCTGAGGCTGTTGTGGTTGATCTTACTCAATTTTTGGTGATATCATTGCCTACATTCATTTGGGCGTCTGTACTTGCACTGGAGTCTCTTTAATGCTATTCATTAACACAGCTAGGTTGGCAAAACATCTAAGGGGAAACAAAGCCCTAGGCTTGCTTGTATTCCTACCAAATACATGTTTTGATAATAACCAAAAATGTAGTGCTTCCACTTAGCAGTTTGCAAACTTGGAATGTGAGTCAGTCTTAGGTGGTTGCAAAAATGAGAAAAAAACCCAAAACAAACAAAAACAAAACCACCAAACAAAAAAAACCAACAAAAAACAACCAACAACAACAGAAAAACCCCCACACCAAACCAAAAATACCCCAAACCAACTGACTCCAAACCCCTCTCTTTGACCCAAAAGAAAAAAGCAAGCACACTAGATGGGGATGCATACGCACTCCTGCAAAATGGTTCTACTTGGTATGAGCTGGACTATGGCATGCAACTGAAGGCATCACCTTTTAAGAAACACCTTTTCCTGTGGACAAAGCTGTAAGAAAAACTGAGTGAAAAAATTCACAGGGGTGTCTGGAACACATTGCCAAAAGGAAGGCTTACAGAATGAAGGTTGTTCTACATAGTGAACACCTGAAAGCCTGCTGCAAGAGGAGAAGGGAGTGAACTGCTCTTTGTGCCCACTGTAGAGAGGACAAGAAGTTATGGACTTAAGATGCAGAAGAGAGAGCTGGAAAGCTTTGGAAAAAGCTTTCTGTTGCCAAGCAGGAGTTGTGAATTCTCTGTTGCTGGAAAGAGCTCAAAAAGAAAAGATCCTGGCAGATGTCTGTGGGAAGGGTTGGGGTTTGGTGCTCCTGCACTGGGGACTGGAGTGCTGGGTCTCTGATGGGAAATGCACCCTTATAGGATGCGGTCAAGGGGCAGGGAGGAGCCAAATAATGTAAGTTCTGGCCATCCCTGCTCATCCCTTATGTCGCCATGCAAAATAATGGGTGGGAAGCGGTTGGGGGGCAAGAAATTAGTGTTTGTGATGAGGAAGAGAAGATAAAGATGATGAAGAAGCTTAGCTGTGAAAGGCTGGAGGCAGCTGGGTTAGGTGACCTCTTGAAATACCCTTGAGCTGCACGGACTGCAATTTTGTTTTGGTAGACACTCATGCCTCAAGCCTGCTCTGCTCTAGGGGCCTCGCGTGCTGTGAATTCCAGCACAGGGCAATACAGATCAATCTGTGCATCAGACTGAATGACCCTGGGAAGGGTATTGGTATTTTAGCTTTTCTGACAAGGGATCCTTTTAATTAGTGGCTGCTTCATATCTTCCTCTTCAAGGGTTTGAAAACAGTTCACTTGCGGTCTGCACTTGTTCCATGTGGAAGGTGGAGCAGAGCCTTGAGGATGTTCACCTCACGGATCACCCTCAAAACTGGAGCCTGAAACCAGCTACTGCAAAGACCGTGGTGCCCATGTCCTTTGGTTTGCTATTTTTCAGCCATTCAGCTCTCGGTGAATTTCTGTGGCACAGAATTAATTCCTGATGACCAGCCAAAGTACCTTAGAGTTGCTCTGGCCAGAAGCGGTAACTACCAGCAGTGCTTGGAGGGCACTAAACAAAAGCTGAAAGGCTGGGTAAACCTCATTCAGAAGCTAGCTGGTATGTGCCTGCAGAATTTTAATGCGAGCACGGGTTCCTTCTACAACGGAGTACTGCTTGCCTTTTTGGCATTACAGCCGTTGCAGGAAGCTGATGGGTGCTGAAGAAGTTTTGCAGAATGATAAGCAATGAATTAAAACCTGAGTCGAGTTCCTGGCTCCCTGTACCGGTGAACGCTTTGCTAGCAAGTATCAGAGATGAAGTACCAGAAAATTTGTGGACTGTGATGGTCTGTTGCTCTGTATGAACAGAAAAGAAATACCATCCAGCTTCCTGAAATGCTTTTTTATACATGGTATGCCTGAAATTGTTTGGCAGGTCATACGATCTTTGCGTGTTGGTAAAACACAGGCGAGATAGAATGCTCCACACAAGGAACAACCTGTTCTTTGAGTTCTCTCCCCAGCAATGGCCAGTGCCTAACCTTGACAGTGCTGAGCTGTTGTTGACTGTGTCTGAAAAACTCATCAGAAGTGTGTATATCTTTAATATAAATGAGAAACAACTTGCATCCTTGTGACCATGAGGAACTTCAGTCTTCCTGCCACTGACTGTGGAGCGTGTGCCTAGGTAGGAGAGACAGAACTAAGATAGATTGAGCCTCTATTGAATGACTTGATAGCTGTTGGAGGGACCTGTAACGTGCTGCTTTTTAAAATGCCATATGCTCTTATGAGAGGGAAGCCCTGCTGTGTTTCTGCCTTAATTCCAGAACAATGTTAAAATGGGATTCTGTATGTTGGAAGCATTTCGGATGTTACTGTTTGGTAAATGGACCCTGTATCTTGGAAGACTCCATCTTTTGCAGATAATATTTGGAGTTCACAAATCTGGCGTAATCCTGTGGAATTACATCTATGAGAGAGGGTATAAACAGCAGCAAGTCCGTACCTGCACTTCGCAATACATGTTTGCTCCAGCTAGCCAGCGAGTCCCCATTAGCTGTGTGCTTCTAAACCTGAGAATAATTGTTAGACAAATTAAAAACCCACTGCGCTGATACAGGTCCTCTCTGCAGCATTGTCTGTCCGACAGCAACTATGTTTAAGAAGTACTAGTGGTGCCAAGCACACACACAACCTGGTTACAAAATGGGGATTTTTTTTTTAACACCCACCCCCCACCCCCGCTGCGCTCTCTT
>VZTL01054647.1:106009-148838 GCA_013400535.1 Scopus umbretta | reverse complement strand
TTCCTCTCTAATGCTGTGGCTTGGCCCTTCAGCCAGAAAAGTCAATCATTTGCCCATCTCTAATTCTACAGATAGAGAAATACTGGCTGAGGACCTTGACTGAAATTACCCCCTGGAAGCAGCAGTAGAGCTGTGTCCGGCAAGCGGTGCCTGGCAGTCCCAGGCCTGGGTACAGGGCTTTAGAAAATAAGCAGAAAAGAGCCAAAATCTGCCTGATTCAAGGACCATGCTTGCAAGGGAGCTGCAAAACAATTCCAAGCACAGATATTAAATGGAAGGGAGGGCGATGAAGAGGTAAGAGAGACCTGGGGAAGGGGCACGGTGTATCATTGTGTGGGGTCTAATGCTGACGGGGATGGGATGGCACCAGGGACACCCAGCAGGGAGAGCAGGGGCAGGAAGGGCAGAGCGTTGGGCTGCCCGTTGAGGTTGAGGATGCTCCTGGGAAGCTGCAAGCATATCCCATCCCACACAGGGAGGTCGTGAAGGGGGCAGCTGAACCACGAGGGCCTGAAGTGCCCACGCACATGCCAGGGGGCCATGCCCTACAGTCCGCAGGCTGCTCTGCTGCAGGCTGCTGGGCTGGGCAGGACTAGCCCCTTTGGGGCTTGCTCCGCCGAGCTTGCAGATGGCAGAAGGGGATTTTAATGGGCAAGTTTTTGCCGAGCGCTTGGTCACCCCTCCGCAAGTGATGGTGATGTCTGCAGGCTGGGCAGAGGGCAGGGAAGGGTTGGGTACCACGCAAAAGCAGGGATCTGCTGTATAAATTCACTGTGCCTGAGCTGCAGCAAATTACTCATTCTTTAATAATGGTGTTTATTACCTGCCTCTGATGGTGGTTCAGGGAGCCGAAGTGAAGCGGATTCAGCTCCCCAAAGCTTTAGCTCTGCCAGCCATTTTCATGACACAAGAAACTTTTGCTGGAGAAATGCAGTCACTACATTTTGGCTTGGGTAATTCCTTCTCCTGACAGCCTATAAAGTAGCCAGCTATTATCCCCCCGAGACCAAGGATTTTTTTTTTCCTTGTGTGTTGCAGGCAGGCTCAGACCCCGCTCCTCTGGTTATCCCCGGTATTTACATAGCGCTACCTTCCTCCTGGGAAAAAGGTTTCTACTGGTGGCAGATCCCGAGCTCATGAAAAGGGAATTTATTTTTTTCAGAAGCAAAGCAGGCAGCCTGGTAAAGTGGGTTTGGGGAGAGCAGCACGGCTTTTGTGAAACCCGCAGCAGCTTCGGAGAAGGAATTATAAACAAGAGCTGGGCAGAGATGGAAAGCGCTTCCCTTCAAAACTCCTGAACGTGCAGCTCTTCTCCAAGACACAAGCCGGGAGGGCATCTGCAGGACTATAGGGAGATGGTGCTGTTCAGGCAAGTCATTTCCCTGGCACACTTAATTGCACTGGCAGGAGCCATCTCGGTCAAGGTCCCCGGACCGTTCCCCTGCCTGGCTGCATCCCAGGGATGCGCACCCAGGGTGGCTCCCGCCAGCTGCTGAAGCTCCTTGGCAGAAGGAAAACAACCCCCAAACTTCAGCCAGCAGCTGAGCTGCCTCCTGGGGAGGGAGCCCCGATGGCTGGCTGGGTCCAAGGTGTCATTGCAGTTGCTCTGACATATCCGACCTCCAAAACTTTTGCTGAAATCCTTACGTTTTGCCCACCCCAGAGCCTCTGATCAGGTAATTTTGTCCTGATTTCTCCAGGTTGCAGCCTTTCAACTTTACAGCCCCTGGCACATTTTCTGACCCCACTGGGTCCAACCTGAGCTTGGCGCTGGGCTGGCTTTCCCCCAGGACCCACTGACGCCCCACGGAAACAGCCTGGGGCCACTGGGGACAAGCACCCGGACCCCCCAGGAAAGCCACCCGCCCGCCTGTGAGCACGGACGCGCCCATCCGAGAGCGGTGCGCGGGTCCTTACCTGCGTGTCGAGGAAAGGTTCACCCACCAAGTTGGAGCCTCGGCGGCAGAAGTGGAGCAGCGGCGGCAGGCATGACCGCGGCCGGCAGTGGCTCGGCTGCGGGGACGCCGCGGCCTGTCGCCCGGGTGGGCGTCCGGCAGCCCTGCGGCGGGCCCTGCCGTGGGCTGGCAGGGAGCAGTGGGGAGCGGTGGGGAGCGGTGGGGAGCGGTGGGGAGCGGCACGGCGGAGCCCCAGCCGTGCAGGGGTGTGCAGCAGCGCACCAGGCACCGTGCGGGGCTGTGCAGCAGCAGCGAAGCCCTCTAGCTGCAGCAAAACCGCACTTCACGCTTGTGTCCAGAGACCCCACGCTCGCTCGCTGGCTCGCTCTCGCACGCTGGCTCTGGTATCACCAGCTCCTAAGGCTCGCTAATGAGAGCTGTGCATTGCCACCGCTCCTCTTCTATCGCGTCCTCCCAACGCGATTTGTTCTCCTGCTGGTTTAGATAACAAGGCAGAAACTCTCTCCTTTCTCTTCTGCTCGCTGGATTTCCCAGTGCACAGCCCTTCCCACTCCCCCAGCAAGGGAAAGACCCAGCGCCAGCAAGCAGAGTTTAAAGGAAAAGGATAAATGGGACTTCTCGCTGCCGGAGCTGGTGCCGAGGGGTCAGGCAGCCCATCCTGGGGGCTGCATCCCAGAGGCAGGCAGCTTGTTCGCTGGCTCAGCCAGGTATTTTTCTGCCCTGTTCCATAAGGACCCTGGTGGGATATTGACTCGCATCACACACACCTAAACATCACCCTGGTTAGTGGGGTTAACCTGGGTTTGCACCTGCACAGCAGGAGTCGAGGCCGCAGGCCCCACAACCCATCCTTCCTGCACCCCACGCAACCCAGGCAATGCCTCAGGGAGCCTGTGCTGCTCCCCAGTGCTCTGGCAGCTCCCTGAGCCCCACGTTGTCTCCCCGCTTGCTCCTAACCTCCCCAAGTACTCCCCCAGCGGCTCCCCTAGCTCAGGAGCACCCAGCACCAGGGCAAATGCTAGCAGACACATATGCAGCTGAAGCCTGGTCCAGCCAGGAGGACCTGTTCAAGCATGGGCAGAGAGCTGCCTGCCCTCCCCCGTCCCCAGTGCCCCTCTGCCAGGAGCAGACACTGTGCCGGGCAGACCCAGACGTGACCCACAGCCACCCACACCTGCTGCCCAGTGATCACCTCTCACAGCCTGCACCGGGGCCCCCTCAGGATCACACTGTGGCTTCTCAGCACAATGTGCCTTTCTGGAGGTCCAGGGTTGTCTCTAACGCCTCCTAACTTCTTCCAGGTGCTGAACTGGATGATGGGTTATGTGTCAGGGCAGGTGGATCCTGTGGTCCCATTCCCAGAGGGGCTGGGGCTCCGGCTAGGGAAGGAGGTGGCAGGGCAGCCTCCCCTCTGCTCTGACTCCCAGGGAGGTGCATGTCTTTCCAGTAGCAGCTGTGAGATCCTTTTGTAAAACCGAAGGGGCTGGCTGGATTACGTGTGCTAATGATGGGACCGAAGTGCCTGTGTTCCCCAAAGAACCAGCGTCGGGTGGCCAGCTTTCCCTCCCTGGGGGCAATCAGTGTGTCCTGCTGTCAACATCCTCCAGCAGGTCTGGGAAGGATGTCAGCCCAAAATGCCAGCCCCAGGGCAAGAGCCTCAGCCAGGAGGCTGGCTTCCAGGATGCCAGCAGGAGTGCAGAGCTGCCTGCTGCTATGAACAGAGTGATGCCCAGGAAAAAGGTGTCCCTGTCGGCCTGACCCAGCCAGCAGAGCTTGAGGAGGGTCTGAGAAGGCAATAGTCCATCCCCGTGTCCCTGGGGAGTGGGACAGATAGGAAAGGGCTTGGGATGCAGCAAAGGAAGTTTGGCATCTCTGTCATCTGAGTTCTGTCAGTCCAGGTTAGAGGCATCCTTTGGGAATGTCCTTGGCAGGCAACACCCCATTTTGGGGTATAGGGATGGATCGGACGACTCGTAATGGCCCCTCCAGCTCTCCAGTGACTCCAGCTCAGCCGAACTCCAGGCAAAGCTCCATCTGCACATGCTCCAGGACTTTGGGGTGTTTGCAAGCAGAGCCCAGGTTCCCGGTCCTGCGTGGGCCAGGGTAAGCTGCAGCCCTGTGAGGAAGCAGTGGAGACAGTGGGACTTGCCATTGCATGGCTGGGAACAAGAAGGTTTGGTGGCAATCTCCTTCCTGGAGTGACAGTCCCTGTAAGGGTCCTTCTTGTGTTCCTGGGAACCTGTGGGGACATGGTCAGCTGGAGCACAGCCTGTTGCCGGCTGCCCACTTTCCCGGTCCTGTTGTTTGCCTCAGTTATCAGAGCCCATGCAGCCCCATCCAACCAGCATGTGCTAATTAAAGGCAAGCAACGAGGGCCTCATCACACACAGACAGCTTTCTGGCAAGGCTGGAGGGGCTGTGGAGGTGGAGGGAAGCAAGATGTGGGCTCAAAATCCCTTCTTTCCATGCCATGGGGGAGACTGAAAGAGAAACTCGGTCCCTGGATGAAGCATCTTCATCTACGGCTTGCCAAGGCCCTGAGAGCTGCTTTGGCTTTATGCCACTCTGTCCTTCACCGGGGCCACGCATATTGCTGGATTAACACGCAGGCACTGCAATTGCCTGGCAGGGCAGGGGATTAGCCCTCACCAACTTTTACAGATACTGCTTAGTGGCAGAGCTGCAGCACTGTTTCTCCTGCTTTAATGATGATAAGGCAACATTAGCATCCCAAATCAAAGTCTCTCTGACCTCTGGCGGCTCTAAGAGAAATGTAGGCATGCACAGATACTATATGTACGTGCTAGTGCTTATGGAGGTACGGCAACAAAACAGCTTAAGCTATGTGGTTTGGGGCTTTGCTTTTGTAACTACAGCCATCCAGTCCAGATTAGAGAGGGGCAGTGTCCCTGGGCGGTGACATGAGGCAAAAGGGCTGCGTGAGCTGGAGGAGTCAGTCAGAAATGAACCACCTCCGGGGCACCGAGCCCAAGCTGCCGGTCAGAAACTTGTCTGCCCAGAGAAGGAAAAGGGACAGAATCTAAAGGAAAATGCATGGAGCCTCCAACTCTTCTGAAACTTCTTGTCAGATTTATGCATCCACTGGGATGAATGAAAGGAAAATGGATATCAAAATGGCCCTTTGCTCTCTGCTGCAAGGGAGACCACTGGCAAGAGCCCATCCAGCAGAAGGAAATGAGATCTCATTGCATTAAGTATTAGCTGACATGCTATCACGTTGGTCTTGTTACATCAGCTAAATGATGCTCCTCTTCAAAAAATAATTAGAAAAAATGTTGCCATAGACATAAAATATGCGAGGAAAAGACTGTGATTGTGTTTCAGAGCTGCTCGCACGGGAAGGTGGGGTTTTGTTTTGATTATGTTCTCTCAAACATTAAAAACTCCCTGCCAATATGTCCTGAGATTCACATGCTTCGTCTAACTACAGACATAGCAACAGATAAATACGCCACGACAAATTTGGTAACATTACTTTATTGACGGCCAAAAAAACCCAGATCACTCAAGACTGAAAGCCTGAACTCCTGCCAAACAGTCTCAAGCGGAAAGCCGAGATGAAAGATTTCGCGCCAGAAAGGGACAGAAACTATGAACCCCCCCAATAACGGGAAGGCTTCTGCGAAGGTGAGGACTCGGCTGCAGAACATCCTCAATGAAGAAGAAACAGAAAGTGGAGACACGATGAAAAGGAAGCAAATCACGCTTGAGACAACTGGACATTGCTGCTCGGGCGGCTGCATCAGCAGAACCAAAGGACATCAAGCTGGACCCGCTCATCAGAGGCACTCAGCACCCCTTGTGCCAGCAAAATAAGGGGGGGGGGGATCTGAAGTACCTATTTATAAGAACTGGGGGGAGCACTGAACAGATTAAAGTTATATTTGCTGCTATTAAAAATGATCAGATTAGTGAAATCTAGAGACGAGAGAGAAGCTTCAGAGGGATCAGCCAAAGCTAATTAATTGGGCAGCATGTTGGGAGAAGAAATTAAGCATGGACAAGGAGAAGGTAAAGCATATTGGAAGGAACAACTTCAGCTCTTCATAACCACTAGTGATTTCTAAATTAACTGGAAGCATGAAGGGAAAAAAAAGATGTGGGTGTATCTGTGGACAATAGAGTGAAGACCATCTGGTCAATGTACAGTGGTGAAGAAAAAAAAAAAACCAACATGCTGTCAGATTGCTTTCATAGAGGGATACAGAAAATAATAAAAATATTACAGTACTGTGTTCGTAGTGACTCGGCTGTTATGGATAAGTTGAGGTTTTTCAGTTAGAAGATGGATTCAGATCACTTATTGTGAAAAATACAGTTAAAAAAGAATAAATGCTCCTGTAAAAGTGAAGCACTGAGCCCTGAAGTGCAGAATGAAGTTTCTAAGCATTTACGAGGAAATCTGGCTGTTTAGGAGGCAACAGCAAGCAAGGTGTAAGCTGCAGGTCCCTTACAAAAGATAGCAGCCAGCATCAGATTTTGTCACACCTCTGATATGATTAGCACCTGGTAACACAGATGTCTCTAACTTCCCATGTAGTTAAAGCTCCTGAAAAGCCCGTGTCTGTGATATATTTGAATAACATCCTTCTGGGATTAGTGTCATTTTCCTCCTTCTCAGTAAATGTCGGCTTCTGAGGAGGCTGAAGACTAAAATGCTTCGGCAAAGAGAAATCCATGGGGAAGTCACTTCCTACCTCCTCCTTGTCCCCCGTCACCCATGGCCCTGACAGTGTCTTGTGCAGCCATTTTGAAGCAGGGCTGTCTTCTTCCTACACCTTGTCAGCAGTGCTGGAGCAGTATTCAGGCTGCCTGGTGCCAGGCACTTTTCTTAGGCAGATGATGGATGGGGGAAGGCAGGTGCCTTTGGAAATCTATTCAGAGCACCTGAATTCTGTGGTAATTAAGCTCTCAACTGACATGCTGTGAATAGCCATTCAGTGGGACCTTTCCCTCGTTTCAGCTAGGGAGTCGTCTTCGTTGCCTAAAGTATATGGCAGCATCTCCAGCTCCTAACATCATCGGAAACGCCTATGCTCCTGGACAATCACTTGGATGCCCGTCCCACTTGGGATGACAGGACATGAAGGTCATTATGGAAAAGGGCAAGTCCTCTTGAGGGCAAGAGACGCCCATGAATTCCAAATGTCCCCTTCAGAGATGATGCTCCTGGATGACAGCCAGCCAAGGTGTAGGCCGGGAGAGCGGGGGAGCAGTGTGGGATGTACAAGGACGTGGAGGGGGGCAAGGAGGGAGAAGGAGGTGAGGTGGGTGTATGGGTGCATGCATGTTGTGTAGGGGATGTGTTCAGACAAACAGTGGACATCCAGAGGATGAGCGGGACAGGGAAGGGAACCCTGTGTGCTGTTTAGCTGCTTTGCATCACTCTGGCAAAGCAAAGCAGCTCTAAGCCCAGAATAGCTGGTCCATATGCTTTGGCTGCTTTCACCCGCAGCCAGAGCCTTGTGGTAAATCTGGCCATGAAAAATAACAGTCTCTTAAAAAACCAAAGCTGAGCTGGGTCTACCTGTCTGCCATGGATTTCCTCGGTGGGGCCCTTCCCAGCCTGATGTGCTGTGATTCTGTGACCATGTAGTGTTTGGATGGTGTCACTGAATGGCAGAGCTGAGATTGCTGTGGAGGGTGATACTCTGAGTTATGAAGACAATCAAGGGGAAAAAAACCTACACAACCCCAAACCTGTACTCCCATGTAGCCTGTACCAAAAACAGCTCAGTGTGCTTCAGCTGTAAAAAATGTAGATGTTTTTGGGCCAGGGCAGAGTAAAGGGTGTTTGAGACCTGTGTGTGCACTTCTGCATACTATTATGTTGAATTTAGGGCATACACTGAAGAATTTGCTATGACATAATTCTTCCCAAGAATAGAAGTCTGTGACACGTGCTTGCCTGGCAAATCTTGCCCTGCTCTGATCAGGATGGAAGTGAGATCAACGGCTGATGGACATGATTCAGCCTTCCTGCTACCAGGGCTGGTTCTGCTGCTGGTACTGACTGCAGTCACTAGTCCCCAGGGCTTTGGAGGGCAAGAAGAAAATAGCAGGGTTGAGCCGTGTTCTGAGAGGAGATGACAGAGAGCGAACTCCCCATGTCCCAGAGCTGGCTCTGAGCCAACAGGGTTCAATTCTCTCATCCCACAAGGACCTGATCTGCAATGCTTCACTTCCTCAAAGGTTCATCTCCTTCTTATTTTCTGTTCCCTCTTATTTTTCATAGTTGTGCTGCTCTGCCTAAAAAGGCCATGTTGAGTGAGTATGTGTCCCAGCCTGTGCACGTGGGGACATGGGCAGCCACAGCGGCTGGGAGCTCTCAGGCTGCCTCTGATGCCGTGATATGGCTGCAGAGGGTTTAAGCCCAACCCCAGCAAAGACAGTGACTACCTGCGGTGGCAGTCACCTGCTTGAAAGCAGGCTCCCCACTGCCTAATTGCTGAATAAAGCATCTTTAGAGGCTAGCAGACTGAACCCTGGGGAGCTTCTCACTCAGCTATTGGCAGGAGGCATGAAGCTGTACAGCGCTGCCGAAGCCCAAGATGAAAGGCAGGCAGCAGGGTTAGGAAGAAGGTATCAAGGAGAGGCTGTGGGGGCACCACAGGGACCTTCCCCATTTGTGCTCAGTCCCTTGCTGGCTCAGAGGAGGGGCAGCAGTGGGCTGCATCCCTGTCCACGGCATCCCACAATCTCCTGCAGGCGCTCTAGCATCCCCTGCCCTCTTCCGAGGGCTTGTGCTTGGCTGACGGGCAGCTGAGTGCATGGGGCAACCTCCACTTCATGGCTGGGGTTGGGAGTGGACTTTGTGCCAGGGGAGCCTCCAACAGCAAACCCTCATGCAGACCTGCAGATCTTGGGGCTTCTCCTTTTTTCCTCCTTCCTGGTATCAAGCCTCTGGGGAAAATGCCTGTGAACATTTTAAGGAAATTCAGCTCAGCAAACAGGAACAGAAAGGCTTTGCCCCCCAAACACTTAAAAAATATTAAAATTCACTTGGATAAGCAAAAAAAATGGCTGAACTGTCATGCATGAGGCACATGAATCATCTTCAGGGAGAAAAGCGATCCTGTTGATGTCCGGGCTTGAAGTAACAGTAGTTAACATTATAATGACTCATACCACATATGCGTCACATCGTTTTCATTAAGAGCGGCATTCTGGTGTCCTGTGACTAACTGGAAGCTGGAATCGTGGTCCTAAAGCCTTGGGCCGGGGGCTTGTCTTGCCCATATGCTCTGGCTAAGTGCCAAAGGCATTATCAGCCATCAAATATTAAATAATAATAGTAATAATAATAATAATCATTCTCAGATCAAACACTTCATTCAAATGACAAAATGAGATGTGCTTTGGAGCTGCCATTTCCAGGGAGTGCTGTGGTTTTAATAGGGAGAAAATGGATAAATTGAGGGCAGGCACATGCAGAGAGGCCCTTCTTCTGCTCTCAGCTCATTAATGTCAAAACCAGCTCTGCAGCCCATTTCTGATCTTCAGACAAGGTCAAAATTTCCATTTTTGTCTCTCCACAGAAAGACCTTGGATTCCTTTTCAAGAACCCTATGGCCCCTTCAGCATCCTCCCAACAAATCCATTGATCTGTGTAAATCCCTGCTAGCAGGCCACGGATGCCAGCTCCTGCAGTCCACGCCACTCGATGAGCCTCACCCAGATGAGCCCGTGTTCCACCAAGCCTCTCAGTTTGCTTGTACTTGCCAGGGACTGAAGTTAGCACTGACTCTTTGCCCTGCAAAATGGGGGCCGGGAGACTGGAGGAGTTTGGGGTGACAAGAGGTGGAAGAGAAATGGGGGGCAAGAGGTGCAATGGAAGGATGGATGAGTCAGGGAGAGAGAAAGGCTGGGGGAGTCGGGGAATGAATTAGCGGCAACTAATTGAGGACAACCTCACTTTTCTGAGGAGAGCAGCTGCAGATCTTATGGGCTCAGACCATTGCTGCCGGGCAGCCTTCTTCAGCATCTAAGCTTTGCTGCTGTCCCATGAGCTAGGTCAGGCTATTTTGTGGTTTGCTTTCAGTCTGCTGGGGGTGGGGCTGGAGTGCAGCAAGCCCACCCAAGGCGGTGCTCATGGACTATTGCCTCTGCTCTGATAACAAAATACTCAGTTTATATAGAAAATTGACGAGTGGAGGGAAGAAATTGCCAGGCAACAGGAGATGAATGTGAGAAGACCCCCAGGAACAGCCTGTCATGGGGAAAAATGGGAGAAATGCAGCTCTGGGATATGAACCAAGGATGCACTGAGCTGCCAGGGGCATGGTTTCAGGCTCCTACGCCACAGCTATGGTTTGTGGTAGCATAACTCTGCTTCCCAGAGGACCATCATGGGCTTTGAGGCACAAACAATATCACTTGTTGGCCATGGTTGCTTTGTTTCAGTGCTGGTACAGCTACAGTGCCCATTCAGGGCTGAAGACCTCCCTGGGGGATTTCAGTGAGCAGTCCCTAAAGTGGGTGGTAGGCGGGCTGGCTTGCCAGAGAAAGTGCTGGAGCCTCCAGAAGGTCACAGCCAGGGTACCACAAGAGGTTGTGCAAACATCTGTGTGTGGCTGGGAAACACCTGTCCTGCTCAGATCTGCCTTGTGATGAGGCTCTGGAGAGCTTGGTCCATGAGATGGGTGGGAAGCCCTGGTGCAGAACAGTGGCAGACACACTTATAGCAAGAGTGATTTTCTATGGGCATCCATGGAGTCTCATGTTCTCAGGACAACAGCTCCTCCAGGCTCTGGGCCCTGCTAAAGCTTGTGTCATCAGTTTAAAACTGCTCTTTGTAACCAAATTGTCCTCCAGCGTAATGACAGCGTTGGACCTGGGTGCGAGCAGAGCAGCCGAGGGATATGCTGGAGTTACCGTCTCAAACTGCAGGAAGACAAAAAAACCCAATCTGGAAGATATCCATGGTGATAAAACCACTTTACCCCCCTCCTATCTGAATAATACAGACCAGTCAAATAGATTTTTATCAAACTTTACAAAATATACCACTATGGGCTGAAGGAAGCAAGAGAAAATACATCTCAGAGGGTACTATTCATATGGAAAGTGACGCACTACCAAAAATAAGTGCTTATAATTGAAGCTCCTTCTCGGTCATTGCAGCAGGCAAGGACAGTGCTCTCCCTGCTGAAGAGCAAGCGCTATCACGGGTGGCACTGATCCACCATCTGAAATCCAGAGCAGGCCAATAATCATTCACATCAGCTGCTGAAATACCTTATAGGGGCTAGAGTAACAGGAGGAAGAGTCTCACAAACCATGGGAGGTGAGATTGCCTGGAGATAGAGACAAAAATACAATAGCAGTGGGGTTCAGAGGGAAACAGCGGTCATATAAATTGCCCATTCAGCTTTGCCTCTTCAATCCCAGGACAACTCCTGAGCTGGACCTGTGACAAGGAGAGCATCTGCAACCATTTTGGTACCACACTGGCTCAAACTAGCTCTGAGGTACTTTCACAGGCAGGCAGGCTGTGGTGGGGAGCTTTAATCTAATGAGAAGTGGCCGATATATTTGTTTTCTTGTGGATGCTTGGCTGTAACAGCCAACTGTGCATGAAGTCTGTGCAGCTGCTTTTTTTTTTTTTATTTGGGCCCCTTCTCAGGGTTGTAGATTTAGCTGTACCCATAACTGCCTCAACCCCAGACTAGAGATCATTTATAAACAGGAAAGTATTTCGGTTGTTGAGCATGCTGGGCTATGATATAAACAGTAATAGTTTAGAGGGCCTATGCCATAATCAATAGACATAAGACTACTGTTATCTGTGCGACATTTAAAGATGCACACTCAAAAGCACATTTCTAAAAGGTGAAAATGCAAAATAAAAATGTTTTACAAGCCCCTCTGGCTCTCCGAAAGCCATTGAAGCATTTCTAACGCAGCATGCCAAACCCATCAGCACAAATAGCATCACAGCTGTCCTGAAGGGGCCGGCCGGCCTGCCTGCCCTTTTCTTCCACCAACCAGGAGGGACCCACGTGCGCAGTCCTGTCTGCAGGGCAGACAGGAGATTTTGGGATGCAAAGGAGGTGGATTTCATGTGCTGGCTGTGGAGACTTCCAGAGTGGGGCAGAGAAGGACAACAGAGGGACGTGTCTGGGTCTCCCCATGGTTTCGGGTGCAGGGGATAACATGCGGACCACAATGTACCATCACTGAGCATGTTGTTGTCATCCACAACCTGTGAGACCACAGAACCTCAGCTCTGGGCCTGAGCAGGTAAAGGTCTAAAGACCAAAATGACCACGTAGCTTCTTGGTTGAGCTGTCCCAGCCAGCGTCACGTCATAGCAGCATGTCCAGGACGTGTGGCCAGACATCATTCCCAACCGCAATATCTGTCAGCTGTCTGAAGATCCCGTATTTTAAAAAACAACCCCCTGCTCCAGACTGATGTGCCAGCTTTGCAAAGTTGCTCCAGCTGGGCTCTTCACAGCCAAGTATCCCTCCCCTGCAGTTCACACCACACCAGCGTGCTTTTGAAGCGTGGGGGTCCTGCAGCAGCTCTGCTGGCCCTGGAAACTGAGGAGGTGGAGTATTCCTTTTGTTTTCTCCCAGTTGTGAAATTTGCACAGGCTTTACCCTGATTTACTGCATCCCCTGATAACCTTGTGAGAGCGGTAAACACCCACATGGCCATTTGGTTCAGTTATTACAGTTCCTTCTTCACAGGGCTTCACCATTGTGCCTTGCAAGTTGTTCTGGAAGCAGCAACATGCTGGCTTGCTGGTTGGAGCTGCATTGATCATGTTATCTTCACTTCTGCTGCCCAAGCACTGGATTGACTGACTTGGCCTCACCAGTCCTTAAAGCCTTTGCCAATGTTTATTGTGGATGTCCTAAAGTCCTGTTCTTCATCCACACAGGAACTGCCAGCCAAATCTTCTTGTCCAACCTCTGTCCTCACCTTAGCCTACTCTGTTCCTTCAGCAGTGCTACTATAGAACAAGAAGGTCTGGGCCTGGAAGATGCTGCACAGTTGGTATTATTCTGCTTTCTCAGCTGGCTGCAATGCGGACTTCAGTAAATACCATTTTCTAACACATGGAGATGCCAGTGACAGGCAATATGGTGGCAGCAAGTATTGCCTGGACACAAAAGAGGGAAAAGTGGGCTTCATATCTGGGATGCTGCACAAAATGGCACAAAGCCAGCTGCAGGAGAAGTGCCACCCAGAGAGCTTGAAGCTAAAGTGGTCAGGAGATCAGGAAGGGCAATCAGAAGCTAGACAGAAAAGAGAGGAAGGATAACATTAGGGAGATGAGGATGAGAAGTTCAGACCCGATTCAAGAAGAAGCCAATGGAGAGAAAGCCATCAACACTACATCAAGGTGATAGAAGCAGGTGTCATTGGGCATGGGCTGAAGGAGGCAGGGATAAAGGAGTATGGTTGGGGGCTGCAGAGCAGGGGCTGTCAAGACATGACTTTGACGAGCACCTGGGTTAGAGCTAAGGTTGTCCATGCAGTGGAGCAACCTGGACCCTAGGGAAGCCAGGCACAACAATTGGTAAGTCGGACATGGGCTGGGGGTGCAGGGTGAGGGATGGCGGTTGGATGAAGGTGCCCACACTGGCTTCCAGCTTGAGTTGGAGGGAGAGGAGCATCACAGAACGAATGTCACCCCGCTGGTATGGTAGGTTTTTAGCATTCTCCTTGCCATCCCATTTTTCCATCCTGCTCTGTACCAACTTCCTTTAATTTGCTCATTAAAGAGAGCTGGGTTATTACAACAAATTGTGGCATTTTCTCTTTAAACCTGTGAAAAAGCTAGAGCCCTGAAATTGCCCTGAACGCTAATGGATACAATCCTGGCTCAAGTGAGTTATTGGCAAGCTTCTCACTAACTCCTGCAGAGCCAAGATTTCACCTCAGATGGAGGCTATCTTTCAATTAAAGGTATTACTCTTAATACTCATTAAAATTCTGTTTAATCCAGGCTCTACAAGGGGCAAACCCTGAAATTCATTAGGAGTTGTATAAAAAGCCAGCACAAAGGACCACAGTCAGGAAAAATGCCTCTTTGCAGAGGCTGAGGAATGCCACCAAATTAAGGCCAGGTCTAAGGAGTGGGACAACCTGGTGCTGGAGCCCACTGGGAACGCAAGCTCCCAGGGTGTGAGGGCCTGTGGAGCTGGTGGGGCCCCCTCCAGCTGCCTATGGCTTTGCTCCCGTAGCTCCTTGCCTTTTCCAAGCGTCCCAGTGCTGAGGCAGAGGAGGGCAGGTGAAGGAGGCAGCATGGAGCTAGAGCTGCTGCAGAGTGCCCAGCTAACGCCCTTGCATGGCAGAAGAGCACCCAAGATGCTCCAAGTCACCCAGGGGCCACCCTATTCCTGAAGAAATACAGCCCAAGTTCTGCACTTCACCCAGTGAGACTCCTTGTCCCTGCCACCACCTGTGTTTCATTGCATACTTATGCAAACCCCCATGGGCTACTTGTGACTTACTGCTGGCATCTGATGGCGCTTTGGGCCTCAAAACCTACGCTCACTGAGCCATTGAGAGAACACGCTGAGAAGTTGCCCGAGGGTTTGCAGTTACCTGCCTGGAGATGCAGCCCCTCCTGGCAGTGAGCAGGCAGCTGGCAGGGAGAGCCAGTGCTCGCGGCGCTGACGTTAGCGGCTGGGATAAAAAACCTGTGGGTTGCTGAAAGGAGAAAATGGCTTGGAGGCTGGAAGAGAGAGAAATGAAATGGAGGAATCTGGCCAGGTGAATTCTGCAAGGACCACGCCATGCCGCAGCAGGAGAGCAGGGTGCTTCTGCAGGCCAAGGGCTGGGATCAAATCACAGGATTAGAGACACTTGGCCAAAAAGCTAATGAAGTGTCTCAGTCAGGGAGCTGAACCCCAGATACCATCGTGTTTTCTGACACCCAGATGTAAACCAAAGTGCCTCGGGTTGGTCTTTAGGTCACTTTAATTTCAGTGTGGGCATCTTAGATTCTCTGCCTGTATTTGTGGATGCTGTGATTTTGTATGCGTTTTCATGAGGCTTATATAAATAAAAAATATTTCTTCATCAAATAAGTACCAGTCCATTTTTCACAGGCTGCAGTTTTAGATGGTTGTTCAACCTCTGTGAGAAGCCCTGCTCTGCCACATGTTAGACAAATGATTTTTCTCTGTCCCTTGTGTTTCTTTGCATCTATTAATTCCTTTATTTTTATTTCTAAAAGCTGTCCCATCAGGCTGGATGACTCCTAAACCCCCTGTCCTCTCTCTCTGCATTCTGCAACCCAGATTTAACCCTACAAGCACTGCTGCTGCCTGAAGCCAGAAGGCAGGTTGCCAACAGCCCCCACTCCCTCTCCTCCCAAACATCAGCTGCCTTTCCCGTGAAATATTGCCGTGAAATATTGCTGGATGAAATACGTTAGGTTCCCTCGGTCAATAATCCATCAGTACTCCCGAGTGCCAGGGAAGCAGCCGGCTTCCACCTCTTCCAGCTAATTACTAGATAACCATTCTCCTGTCTCCCCTGTTGCCCTCACAGATCCTGTTTCTCTCCACCCCTCCCTTTTCCCTCTGTTGTTTCCAAAGTCTGGCACTGTTCTTCCTTGTGCTTGTTGTTTTATGTCCCTAAACTGCACCCATATTTCTCTTACTTCTTGCTCTCCACCTCTTCTCGCTTTCTTCTTCCAGCCTCTCCCCTCTGCCTCCTCCTTACTTCTATCTCTCGGTAATTGTATACTGTCATTTACAACTGTAATGATGATGAAAGACCCGAGATGTGGAAATAGCAGGCACTGGTTCCCTCCCTGCCCCTTCCCTCCTCCCCTCACACCCCAGGCATATTTCATTTTTCCTGCTCCCCTGCAGCCAAAGCAGCAGAGCAGTGTGCCCAGGGAGCATCTGTGTCGTGCCAGCAGATGCAAAAGTGATGAAGGATGGCAGAAGGGGCCAGCTCCCCCAGCTAAGCTTCTTCAGGGAGCTGTGGTGATACAGCTGGAGCAAGGTGAGGGCTGGCTCTCAGAGTGCTTTCCACCCAGCCATCGCCAAGTGGTCTGCAGTGATAGGCAAATCGCTTTATCTCCGTGACACAGATGGAGAAGCTGAAACAAATCACTGGGCTCTGTAATGAGTGAGAGGGACACAAGCAGCGTGCCCCCTACACACCTTACACTTTGAAGGAAAATATCATGGAGAGGACTGGCCCCAGGCACCAGACATAGCTGAGCTTTACTCTGCCGGTGGGAGCAGCAACAAACCTTTTCACTGCAGATCTGGAGTCTGCGATGTAAGATTCAGCCCAAAGTTTGACATTCCTCTGCCTCCAGCCTGCTGTTGAGGTGGCAGGGGATTGACTCTCAGGGAGCATATGCAGAGGCTGGACCTTGGCCACAACACACAGTGGGGGAAGTCCAAGGGGAACAGCCCTTTCACAGGGAAGCCAACGGAGTGTAGCTGCAAATGCCCTCAGAAGAACAGAGTGACGGATACGACCGTGACATGGCAAAGGCCACGAGAGACAGGCATAGCCCACACAGCCCCGTGCAGAAACTCCCACCTTCACCTTCACCCAGACCCCAGGGAGCAGGTAAGTTTATTGGAAGTTGATCCAAGCAGCCCCTGGGCAAACCCAGCCAAGCATCTCACCTTGGCCATGGCTACAGGTCAGGCCCCACAGAACCACCAGCTCTGCTCCTGCTCATTCTGTTTGTCCTTGCTTTAGAGGAGTGGGTTTTACTTGTCTCTCCTCTTGAAATACCTCTGCCTGTTCCTACATCGCATATGTCATTCTTGATGATCTCAGTAAATCAAAACAGGTAGCTGACTGTTGGCTGAATATTAGCCGTGCAGGAGATGCTTTTCCAGTGGTATAAGCTGTTTCGATAAGATAATGAGAAATTAGTCAAGCATTCACAAACAGATGCTCTTCCTTCTGAAGAACACAGGGCTCACTTCACTGTTTGAACAAATCTTTCTGCTAAGCTGCTGCTAGCTGCTAAGGTGCTGATTTGATGTGACATGTACCATTCATCTTCATAACAGTTTCCAAGTTGGGTACTACAGACTGAGGTATGCCATCACCCATTGGCTGAGTCAAATGCTCCTCCCAGTGAGTGCCTTTAGTGGATGGAAAGGAAACTTCTTGAGCTGGCCCAGGAGGCCACCACACCTCATTTCAATGCCTCTCCACCACTCCTCCTGCAATGCCACTGGGCATCCGGCCACCGCATGCAAGACCCACAAAGCCAGTGATTGCAGTCACGTTGGCTCTGAGGAACGCATAGGCCAGTCCTGTCTTCTTTCTTCTCTGGAAAGCACGTGCAGCTCTGCAAGGATGCAGTGTGACATACATACAGCAAGTCATCTTCATGGTGGGTCACCTTCACAGCAGTGGCCCAAGGCTGTGGAGACCCTATCAAGGATGGACACCTAGAACCAACATCTCTGGCCATCTTCGGTAACGGAGTGAGCAATTCATTGTCTTCTCAAGAGGGCCAACTCAAAAAAGCAGGCCGGTGCTGGCTCTACCATGCAGTATAGTTTCAGTTAGCCTTGTCCTGATCTTTGTAGGGAGGAATGAAATAATGGAAAACTTCCAAGACTTTTTTTTTTGTATTTCAGGAATCCCTGTGAAAACAGAGCATATTCCAAAATCACTTGCATTTCTGGAATGAGAGCAAACACTGGAGTTTGGAGGCTCAGTGGCTTCATTCACATGGATCAAATTCTCTGTAAAAAGTTGATAAATTGATACTTGTGTTTGTGAATCTGAAATCTACAGCTCTTCACATGGGGTCTGGCTGCACCCAGGCTCTCAGAACCTTTATTTTATATCTGGCAGGCTCTAGCAGTTTATTAACACATTTACCCTTGTCCAGCCTCTTGCTCAAACCTTTATACACCAAGGACACCACCACCACAGCACAGACCCATGCTGCTGGCTCTCTGGGCTCTCATTCACAGGCTTAGCACAGCTCTGTGCTGCTGAAATCCTGGCCACTTGCAGAGAGGTAGAGAGCGCAAATACATAAAAAAAGAGGTTACTCTCCTAGATTTACAGTCTCTCCAAAATCTCTACAGCTCTTACACCACCTCTTTTTTTTTGGTACAAGCATGCCTAGTGGGCACATACATTCACTGTATGAAGCTATAACCCAACCCATTCTTCTCCTTCAAGGTTGCACACCCAAAGCCCTAGTTATTCAGCCCCACTTCTCTTCCTGGGATGCTGTATTTATTCCTGGTTGTCTTCTGACTATCAAAACAAATTCGGATGTGAATTTGGTGATGGACATCATGGGGCACAGGAAACATTTATAAGGAGCAGAAATAGCCTACATACACAGCGGGAACAGCTCTCTGATTCAGAGCCCTTATTATAGATCAGAGGCCACCAGATTCAAAGTCCATATAGACCACCAGAGACTGTGTAGTCTCTGGATTTCCTCTGAAACATGCCTTGGCAAGTAGAAAAGGACACGTCTGTCATATAAACCAATTTATTTAACCCTTGCCAGTCTGGAGTGGACCAATGTAGTAGAAAGAGGGGCATCTAAAGCTGGGTCCAGGTCTGGATTACATCTGGATTCTGCAGTGGCAACAGATGACTTGATTAGGATTGGTGGTGGAGCTCCAGGGCTGGTTGGACTAATCATCTCTCAGCCCTGAAAATGCACTCTCAGCCATTTTCAGAAAATGAAGTTGTCTAGTTCTGTGTCCACAGGCATCTTCTCACTCACTGATTTCCCTTGTACACTGGTGAAACAGCCTTAATAAGCAAAAAGTTTCATCAGTTAGGACACAACATACTCTGAAAGTTGATTCTGATCAAAGCATTGCCTTTCAAAAAGCAGAATTACCCTGAATCCCTGAGAAGCCTCTGATGCTCTGAAAATGTATATTACCAGGTTGCTCTTTGCTGCACTGATTCCTTCCTGGCTCTGCAGTGCAGGAGACAGGGGTGTGATTTCTTCACTTGCTTTCCTGATTTTGCCTCTATCCCCGGTGCAGGAGCCATCCTCTCCTGAGACCACTTCTTTTGGGGCATGCAGATGCATTACCTGGATCTGCTTTCCAATGCATGGTTTGCACCAAACCCAGAGCCTCTCAATCAGCCATCGTGGTAACTGAAGAGATAGTCCCTCCTCTGCACTTCCATTACAGGACACTGATGTTTGTTGTTTCCTCCCTGCTTTTTGCCACCAGAGACTTGCACACCTCACTGCCCCAGCCCAGCGACTCATCAATGCCATGATATGCTTGTGAGGCCCATCAAAGTCGTGGGATTAGAGTCTTCACAAGCCATCAGCTTTCTGCTGAATGCACCCCCAACTTCACCGACAAATCTGCAGCAGCAGCAACCCAATTTCGTCTCTCTCCACCACTCAACCTTAGACAAGAGTGTGGGATTTATTATGCTGGCACATGTGCTCCTAAGCGTGAGGACGTTGCTGTTATCAGCAGTTGACAGGCCATCAAGAAAACATTGCTATCAAAGTCACAAGCCAGCAGTTAGTATTTTCCTGAACCCGTCTTGTTCTGTAAACAGCAGGAGGAATGCATCTCCTGCTCATGAAAATGGGCTCTCCATGGCCTGGGGAGAATCACCACTTCCCTGCCCAGGACAGGACACGGGTCCCACCCCCACAGCATCGCTGCTGGTGGATGAGCAGCTTCTGAGATGGTTGCTGTGCACTGCTGCAGGTGGGAGGCAGTCCTGGCCGCCACACCAAAGACTCTTTTGGTTGTTGAGGGGTAAAGACAGTCAGTGTGGTGTGGCTGTGCACCATCCGGACCCCATTTTTGGAATAAGGTGTATTAGGCTTGAATGACCTCTAACGGCAGGAGAGGACTTGGCATGGAGCATTATGCCCATGGGGTCCCTACTCTGGTGTTACCTGGGAGTGGCTACTGGGCAGAGGTCACATCCTTTCTTTTTTTCCTTTTTTTTTTTGATTTAAGCAAATTCTTTCTCATCAAACCTTTTTCAAAATTTAGTGCCACAGCTCTTGGCACGCCATTTTCCTTGGTGATGCAGATGCTCTTACACCATGGCCCCAATTCCTTCAGATGAGATACCCCTGCCAGCAGCAGCTGAGGGGCCACCACACACGCAGTGCCGCCAGGCTGACAGACGGGAGGTCATCCGCAGTTATTTTGTGAATCAACCCACATGCATTATTTAGAGCAAAGCCCTGACTGACGCCTCCCTTGTGTGCTCTTGAGCCGGGCTGGTCTAAAATGCAATTGTCTGAAATGTCATGTCAGGAGGACCTTTACCAGCAAGCGCCGTGTGCGAAAAAGAGACGTTTGAGCAACACGTGTGTGTTTCAGCTCTTTTTGGGGGCTGGTCTCTCAGGTGAATAGGCTGTCTCCCTCACTTTGTGTCTGTTTTCTGTGGGCCAAGCTAGTTCATATCTATTCAGTTACTTTTAAAAATGTATATGGGGTTCCCATCTGAGATGGAAATCCCAGTAGATGGGATATTTCTCTTAGCATTTAAAGTGCTCTTGAACCAGGGGACTGGCCTGAGGTTTCAAGGTATTGAACTGCTCCCTTTCATTCATGGGTATTTTTGCTCTAATAATATGTCACAAAGTAATGAGAAAAAAAAAAAAAGAATGGTAAAAAATACTTAAGTCCATCTTGTGACTCAGATATTAAAGGCAGGTTTGAGCACCTCATTCCTTCCTCCCAGAAAATCCTTCCTCCCTGTGAGGTGCTTTGGTGAAGTACCCAGAGGTATTAAAGGACAAGGGATGTTGCATGACCCTGGGTCCAAATGAGCCCCCCAGGCTGGAATTTGATCACAGAAAATCAGGAGCCACCTATTCCCCAAAACTAGATTTTCTCCAGCCCGTTGTTTCCATCCAGGCAGTGTCAGCAGTGTTAGGCTGAACACGGCGTAAGCTC
Source organism: Scopus umbretta (assembly GCA_013400535.1). Classification (NCBI taxonomy): domain Eukaryota; kingdom Metazoa; phylum Chordata; class Aves; order Pelecaniformes; family Scopidae; genus Scopus; species Scopus umbretta. The sequence goes on along the minus strand of VZTL01054647.1, from coordinate 128,020 downwards.
AGCTCACCCGTAGGCGGGCTGGGGGTGAGCAGAAGCCTGCCTCTTTAATGGGGAAGAAAACCCAATTACTCCCGTTCAGACTCAAAGCCTACCATCAGAGAAAGGCTGAGAGGTCAGCAGAGAACTGCTCTACATAGCTACGTTTTTATTGTATTAATTTCCCTGCTGCTCAGTTAGAGGATTCAAGAGCAAATCCATTTCACAGCTAGCATTTAAATAGAGAAAACCTTTCAGAAAATGGTGGGAACCACCTCTGGGAAAGTCTGCATTGCCCAGCATTGCTTTTCCCAGGAAGAAGGCTGACTTTCTAGGGTGGTCTGCTGGTGCTGGCGTGCCTGGTCCCTGAATCCAACAGGTATTTAAATTGAGGTTTTCCTGCGCGGCCGGCTCAGGGTAAGTGCCAAGCAGCCTGCCAGAGATGAGATGCTGGTCGGGGGCAGGGTTCCTACCCTCCTGCCTTATGTCAGAGAGCAAAGATGCCGCTTTTCCCCCCAAAACCTCTCACACAACCTCAGTCGGAAAGGAAAATCTCCCTATTTCACTCAAAGTCTGGAATTCAGATGAGTAGAGAAAAGAATTGTTGATCACTGTTTCTATCAATTAGCTTTAGATCAACTTTCTCTGCCCTAAATGAACAGGCTTCTCTTTCTTCCCCTGCTAATGCAGAACCTTGCAAATCCCTCCCTGAAAATGGTTTCCCAATTAACTGGTGACTATATGCATGTTAACTGCTGAAGTGCATTGAATTATTTTGCACTTTTTATCAGTATTATTAAAAGGTTCAGAAAAAAAATATAGCTGTCACCTTGTGAAGCTGAGGCTCAACTGCTACATTTCCAGTGTTTTGGCTGTTCTTAGGCAAACCACACAGACCGTGTGAAGGCAGCACGGAGCCCAGTGGCTCGGGGTGGGCAGCGGACCTAGGAAGGGCTGTTCCCCTTGCTCCATCTGAACATCCTTTTTCTGCTGCTGGTGTGGCCATCTGCGAAGGTGCTTGCTGTAGGAGCTGCTGTCGCAGGGGTTGTCCCTGACTGCCAGCCCACTGCAGCCTTTCTCAGCACCTATTTGGAAACACAGAGTTTACCAGCAAAAGCCGTAGCTGGTGCCCACTGCCCCCACCCAGAAGAGGGGCTTCTGTTCCCATTTGAACCGCTTGGGTCCAGAGAAGTGCTGGGAAGGATCCAGGAGACTGCAGGGAGGCCTGGCACTCTTCACCAGCTGCCTGGGATGCGTGGGGCTCTGCATGGCACACAAGCCCCGGGAGGTCACCCCGTAAGGGCTGGAGGAGCTGGGGACTGGGGCCCAGGAGCAGCTTTGGCAGAGCCACTGGGACGGGGAACCCTGGCTGGGGGAGTGGGGGGAGAGATGCAGAGGATTTGGGGAAACATGAGGGTGCGGGTGGAGTGCAGTGGCGAGTGAACGGCAAGGTACAAGGGGAGGGGAAGCAAAACCTGATCAGGGCTGCTCTGAGCACCTAAGGAGCACCCAAGTCCCTGGTGGCTGATAGCGCTGTCCCCAACTCTGTCTTTAGCCCCGCCACTGTGGGAACTCGAGCTGCAGGCACCCCTCCTGGGGAGCTTGCTCGGCCCATAGGGGGGTGCCAAAGGAAGGGGGCATTGCCCCTTCCTGGCTGGTGCTTTGGGGTGCAGGGACGGCTACAGGGGTAATGGCGGGGGTCTGTGGCCATTGCAGCACCTGGTAAATCAATGCCAGGGCTTCTCCACAGTGTGACTGCAAGCAAGATGATGCAGTGAGGACTCTTCTGGGATGACTCCATTTGTCTCATTTTTATCTCTCCTTTGCATCCTTCCCCTATCACTTCTCCTTCAAGAGCTCTTCCTCTGGCTCATGTCCTTTTCCCCCTTTCTGCAGGACTCCTGTGTCCTTTCTCCCACCTTCTGGTACCCTTGCCTCTGTGCCCCCATCCCCATCTGGAGCTTCCAGACGTCCACACATCAATGCCACATTCAGCCAGGCCAGCTTGTCTGATTCTCCCTCACACTTAACCACACTATCGCTGACTTCCAAGTCGCAAGGAACAGAAGATGTGGGTTGCTGTCTTGCCGGGAATGGAGAAAAGCTGGAGGTGGGTGATCCAGGCATCGGGTGATGTTGGACAGGGCTCGATACTGACCTGGGATGGGAAAGCTGCTTCATTGCTATCAGCTTTTGCTGTCTCTGTTGGGTTAGATCCTGTGGTTTCAGTTGAGTGCTGCTAAAGGTAGTCCCCAGGCGCTGGGACTGAGCACAGACCCCCTCTTGGAGGTTGGATGGGTCTCCTCTGGGGACAGCTGAGCTGGCTTTGAAGACAAATTGATGTTCAATGGTGAACCTGTTATCTCTGGTTTGCAGGTATGGAGCAGGGCGCCTGCAACCTGGTATGCCCCCAGCCCAGGCTGAAGTGGAGGACAGCTCTGTGGCCACATGGGGTGCGGATTTCTGGACATGTTCTTGGTGGGCAGCAAGCTGCAAAGGTCCTGCCTGCCAGCCTGACCCCCTTAGCTGTGCACCCCAGACCCCTTTCTGGCTCATGCTGGCCAGGAAAGCATGCGCTGTGGGATGGGATGGTTTTGGCTGGTCCTGTGTGGGGCACTCGGTTGCGGTGCACAACAGGGCAGGGCCACCCTGCCACCAGCACACTGCTGACTGTACCAGTTCCCGTGGCTGACCCTGCCAGCCCCCTCACTCACACTTATTGGAAAAAATAATTGGATGGATTGAAGTGCAGCACCGTTTTACTTAACAGATAAGAAATTTTATATCTGCCTTGATTAGGGGCCAAGAGATACAAGCTCGCTCCAGAGCCAGCAGCAGAGGCAATTTCATTTCACTTCTGCTGACGGGGGAAGAAGTTTGAGGGGCTGAGCACCATTGCGGTTTGCTGCACTAATGTCCTGCCTCTTGTTGCAGGGAGGACCTACCTGCTCCTGGCAGGCATGGGGATGCTCTGAGGGGGGCATTGTGCTCCCAGAGAGCCCGATGCAGTGTCCAAGCACAGCTGGCTGGCACCTGGCAGCAAGCACAGCATGGGGACTCGGTGCGGGTGCAAGATGCTCATCCTCCTGCTCAGCACCTGGAGGGCAGGGGGGTCCTGAGCCCTTGCTGCCTGTCTTGGCAGTGCCCAGCACCCCACCACCTCTCCTCCTTTATCAAGAGTGCAAAACACCCAGACTGGCAAAGAAAATCAGAGTCAAGCTGAAGCCATCATGGCACACGGGTCTGATTAAGCTGGCAACAGCTTGGCTGTCACCCTGTCTCAGGCCTAACACTGCTGGGATGTCTTTGGTGCCTCATCTCAGCACAACAAAAGGTCTTCACTACAGGTATTGCCTAAATCCCAAGGGACCGGGGTCCCCACCAGTCCCTCAGCCTTCTGGCTGTCTTGCTGCCACGGGGCCATGCGAAACGGGCTGTGTCACAGCCCAGCCAGCTCTCATAGATGGGCTGGGGAAATGAACCCATGTCATGGCAGGAACACACATGCTTGAGCATCTCTGTCCTCAGCAGTGGTCGGAGGTACACAGCAAGTCAGTGTTCTCACCAAGGGAGGTCTGCGGTAGGCTGGATGCCCCTCGTCTCCCAAAGAGGCTGGCTGGTGAGGAAAGCGGAGGTCTCAGCAGTCCTGGCAGCCAGTGGGGCAAAGCTCAAGCAGGGAAAATTTGGGCATCTCTCCAACTCTGCAACCAAAGCTGGAGCAGGTGAGCATGCAGGTATGAAGAGGAAGCATGAAGAAGAGGACCTTTACCTGTGCTTAGACTGAAACCAGTAAAGTTATTAATCGCCATCAGCATGATGAGCCAGAGTGGGCTGCTACACTGTGCTGGGGGGAAACAGAATCTGGGGTCAAGGTGGCAGTGTCAGGAGGAGATATAAATGATGGCAAGTGTGAAGCTGATCCTTGAACACAGCATCCTCAGTGTGTAAAAAGCCAGGGAGGAGGGAGGACGAAACCTGTGGGGCGCTGAGGATTGGGCCACTGTTCCCTGACAGCACAACTTGGCATGCAGACAGTGCTGTCAGCCCTCACGACTTCATTCCAAAAAATGGAAGAGATTGAAAATCTACATACTGGGAGGCTTTTGGGGGGGGGGGGGGGGCNGGGTGGGGGGGGGGGGGGGGGGGGTACGGCTGAGATGGAGGGCGGTGAGGTCCTGCCATCAGCCAGGACCAGGTGCCGGTGTTCACGGGAAGAAATTGGGGGAATTTCACCTCTCTTACAAAACTGATGTTGAGTTTTTAAATCAATAGCTTCACCTTCTAAAATGTTCCAGAAGAGCCTGTAATGATTTTTAATCTATTCTAAATGTCAGAACAAACAGCGTTTTCTTCCGAAAGCCTTTGCAGGCAGCGGCACTGGGAGCCGGGCAGGCAGTGAGTCTGCCTCTCCGTCCCTCTGGGCTACAGCGCGGCCGCAGCAGCCACCACGCACCCAGCCATGGCCCTTGGCTGCTGCAAGGAGCCTTGGCCCAGGCCGTGGGCAGGACCCAGCTTTATTTCTTGGGCTATTTTCTGTTAAAGCAGGAATAGCTTCAGAGAGAAGACATGTGCCCCGAAGTGAATCTTTGTCACTATCACCTGCAGCTATGTACGGCTTAGTTTGGAGCAGCCAGGCCCTGGGGGATGTCTCAGCCCCCCAGAAGGGAAGGATGTTAACTCTGAAGCCTGATTTGACTTAAGGAAAAAGTCCCTGGCAGCTGTCAGGGCTGAAAGGACCTCAGGGCACGCAGCATGCTCCCACTGCCTTCCTGCAGTCACTGGTTTGGGAGTGCTGGTGTCAAGCCTGTTGCATTGAGATGAGGCATTTCCAGGAGCAAGCTGCTTCAGAGGAAACGCTTTCAGCAGTCCTCCAGTCCCTCTGGGGATTTGCAGACAGCTCGTGTTACATCTGCTGCTTGCTTTTTTTCTCTTACCTTTGCAGATGCATTTTCTTCACACTTCCTCCACCAAGCCCCTCCTTCCCTCCTCCAGGCTGCGGGAGCAGAAGTGGTGAAGATGGGAAAATGCTGAATTCATGGAAATAGGTCAGAGACTCTCAGGCCTCCCAGTGTGCCAGAACAGGTTATTGAGATGGGCGAGCGTTAAGCTGTTTAAGCCATGAAGTTATGCAGAGGGTCCTGCCTGGCACCGGCTTTGGTCACCCTCCCACCTCAAGGGCATACCCTGTAAAGGTCTGCTTTATCAAGATGGAAAAAAGCCCAGATATCCCAGCCCTGCCTGGTGTGGGCAATTGTGAAATACCCCCTGACACATTCCCTTAGCCTCTCTAAGGTGCCGGAGGCCTGGAGTGGGAATGGAGGAGAGGGGTGTGGGTGACCAAAGCCGTACCGCAGCTGGTGCCCAGAGCAGAGGTGCCATGTGAGACTGGAGGTCTCAGCGTACACTGGTACGCTGCTGTTGTAAATGGCAATCTCCTCTTGACATGTAGTCTCGCTGCTGAAAAGCATATCCACTTGTCCATAGGCCAGGCAGGGATACAGTATTCTGTGCCTGCTCCTATCTCTGCAGTCAGGAAATCATGAACTCACGCTCTCCAGGAGTCCCCTTTTGGGAACGTGATTATGCCAGAAACCTCCGTGTTTCTCTTCCCCACACTGCACGAGCCATTGAAGGATGGCTCTGGCTTATTTATAGTTCCTTCCCCACCATCATACACTAAAAATGATCAGGGTCCCAGTTTTCACCTCTGCAGCAGAGCCATAGCTTGAGCCAAAGGCAGGAGCAGACACATCAACCCATGGGTGCCTGTGCCATCCTTCCCACCACGGGCAGAGGGATGCTGGCAGGAACCAGGTTGGGATGAAGCCCTAAGGCAGCCATGCAGAGGTGCCCTGGGCAGCTCCACTCCCCAGACAGCTCTCTGGGATCTGCCCGGCACCACTGTGCTTCAGATGCCTAGGTTGTGCCCAGGAGCGTATGAAACATGTTTGGCACGTACCAAGATTGCCTCAAAATGCAGTTTTCAGGGTGCCAAACTTTTCAGTTACATTTGTTAGCAAGTTTTGTCTGAAAATGTATGGGATAATTTTTTCTTGAAAATGTCAAAACATTTTGTTTAGACATTTTCTAAATGAAGTAGCTTGGCTCGCTTTCAACATGACAGTTCCATCTCAAAGCTGACCTATCTTTTAAACTTTTTTTTTTTAAATGCTAGTATGAAACGTTTGGAGTTCAAATTGACATTTTTATTTTATTTTCTGAAAGTTCCCCCCAAGTTTTCCACTTGGTTTGAATGGACAGGTCTCCCTCTTCCTCCTACCTGTGTGGGGAAGGGTGGGGATGGTTATCAGATGATGAAATCCACTCTCCCCATGGTGCCAAGGGTACAGGGAGCTCTCCCGGGACTCCTTCTCTTCTTGCTGGGGCACTGCCTTGGATACCTATACTCCCCTCCATTGCCCAACCCCCTCCTCCCTGGGGTTTTACTCCAGTGTCCCGTTCCCCCATCCTGGGAATAAAAATGCTGCTTTCAAGGCTGCCTGTGCCTTTCCAGCCCCCACACTGTGTTTTCCATTAAAGCCAAAGATTAATTTCTGGCTTCATTGACTGACAATGTGCCAAACAGGGAGAAATGGAGCAGGCTGTGGGGAAAAGAGATGCAGGCCGTGGCAGAAGTGGACACAAAATCAGGGGTGGCATCTGTTCAGTATCAGTAGCCCCAGAAGGTGACCTGGCAGGGCAGGGGATGTGTGGGACTGGCTCTGGGGTGCATGCAGTCCCCCAAAACCTGCCCTGCAGAGCCCTGGGGGCTACACACTCCCATCACACCCTCGTGCCCTGGCCTGGCTGGGGGTGAACTGGGGCAGCCCCAGTGCTGCTACCTCCCTCAGAAGCATCGGGAGCATCAGGATGCTCCTCTTCTCCTCCAACCCCACCGCTGGCCCAGGATGGGGAGAAACCTTCGTTTCCCTCCACCAGCTTCCCCGCATGGCCGACACCACTGATTGCTATGGAAACCTGGGGGATGTGGAGCAGGGGGACTCTGCCCAGCTGGGAGGCTCCTGCCACCCCCGGCAAGGGGTCTCACAGGAGGAGGGGTGATGTGGTGAGTCTGGGTGCCTCTGCCGGGGTGAGCCCGGGGCCAAGCCCCTGTGCGGAGGCGAAGGATGAGTGCCGGCTTGCCGTCCCCATCCCGCTGACATCCCAGCAGGTTTGAGTTGCTTGTTATTGCCTATAGAGGATCCTGTGCTTTTCCTCTCCCTGCCTCTGCATCAGTTGTGACAAGAGCTCGCGGCTGAAAAGCACCTCCCTTGCCAGCTGGGGACCGTTGCCAGATTTCGGCTCCACCAGCCTTTCTTCCCCCAGCGATGTACAGAGGTTTGTTCTTATGTGTGCAGCTCAAAGGCTCTTCTGTTTCACTTTCTTGTGAGGACTATCAAAGCACTCAAAGATTTTTTTTTTCTTTTTTTTTTTAATGTTTAGCAGCTTTTAAGAGGGGTCCCAGCACAGGCGAGAGGCTCTCATCAGGCACCGGTTCTGCCTCCCCCTCTGAGCAGCAGAAAGGCAGCAGAGAGAGAAAGTCCCTTAATTAGCGAGCTGGTGCCCTGCTTCCTTTCTCTCCCTGCCCAGACCCCAGCAAAAGGCCAGGAGCATCCATCTGGAGCACCAGAATCAGCTCCTGATGACAGTACCTCCCTTGGCTTCGCACACACATCTCCTGGTAGCCCCATGAAACTTTGAGGAAAACACATACAAATTTCTTCTGCAAAGAGACCAAATCAGCTTTATCTACCCGAGGTATGTTCCTAGCCCGCTTTCCTCCTAATATCGCTTAGCTGTTAATGGAGGCAGACTCCTGCTGCGGCAAGCGTTCTTATCTCGGTATTACAGGTCATCAAGTGACATGAGCAAAGGCTGTGAGCAAGCTGGCCATGTTAAGATGAGGTTATCTGTGTAGGCAGTCTCTGAAACAGGGCAATAGCATGGCCTGTACTGGGATCACCAGCCAGAAACATATCAGAGAGGCGCACGCGTAGGGAGTATTAGGCTTTTAAGGCTGTCCAGGTTACATTTCCTCACTCTCTTCTCCCACTCTCTTTCCTCTGGGGAAAATCCCTTCCAGTGCTGCCGGCTCTGCCCGTGAAGCATACATGAGGCTGCTTGTGACTGAAATACCCAGGTCTGTGGTGACTCTGCTAATAAAATGGACCCCTGGGGAACCTGCCAGCCCGAGGTACTGGCCAGGCTGCACGGACCCGAGCTGGGGAGAGGAGGTTGGTGCTCAGAACAGACCAGAGACGCTTTAGCAAGGCAGCAGCTGACTCACCATGCTGCCTGAGGCAGGGAAGAAGAGGGAGCAAGCCCAAGGGACAGACAAGTGCTGTCTGCAGCCCTCGCCAGGGAGAGGCATGGTATCCCTCACACCAGTCTGGGAGATGAGGGAGCGAGCAAGGGAGCTGCTCCCTGGCATTCGGCATCCCATTTCTATTCAAAAAAGGTGGGTGTCGCTTCGACGCATCCCCGAATCCTGGCTTTGATGTGACAACCTGTGCAGGGAGGTACAAAAGAAAGGAGGGAGATCTAGAAAATGCTTCTTGCCTGAGCTGGGGTTTAGTTAGACTCCTATAATTAACGACTGCGGCTCTCCTAAGAAAGATCCCAGCTGCTTTGCTCTGCAGCCTGCACTATCAATTTTTCTCTCACGCAACCAACTCGCTCCAAAACTCATTCCTGTGAGGAAGGGAACAAGTACGTATAAATCAAATGCATCTGGAAAACACGAGCAGGAGGGGAGGGGGCAAAGGGAGCACAAACTCCAAAGCAAGCAAGACAAATCAGCATCCCTGGGAGGATGCGATCAGGTTCCCCTGAGCTACAAGAAGTTTGTACAGTCAAGTATAGTGAGCCCTTCACACCTGAGCATTAAGTGAGGAGCTCAGGCAGTGAGACCTCTCTGTGCCCAGCGTAGCATACGCTGTGCAAGGTGTGCCCTCTATTTTGTCTTGAGATAAACAACTCTCTCAATAAGCTGTCCTTCTGCTGAACTAATTTGTGTTTCAACCAGCCCCAGAGGGGCTAGAACCCCCTTTTTCCCTTCCAAGCCCCAGTCTTAAGGAAGCCCTCCCAACCTGACACTTCTAGTGGCCTCATCTGCCCTGTAAAATTATCATATCCAGTATGGATCAAGAGGACATCAATCCGCAATGCTCAACATATTGTAGAAGAGGGAATTCTCAAGCAGCAGAAGTCTGTTCCTCAACTCTTTACAACAGGATCCTTTACTCATTTGGAGAACTAGCCCATGCTCCTAAGCATGCAACATATTGACTGAGGCTCTCTGTGCACCCTTGGTTTTCAGATCCACTGCCTTTTCTCCTGGCCAGCGGGGCCCAGTCCTTGAAAAGCAGGTAATTTTCCAGTCCTTCGGCAGATCTGTTTTTCATCTCCAAAACTTTGGCACTTTTTGTTTGCTGAGGGTCCTTCCCTGCAGGCTGTCACCACGCAAAGTTCAGCCAGCGCAAAGCAGAGCATGTCAGTGGCTTCATGAATCTGACACCCCCATGGCTGTATCTCAGGGGGACAGCGGGCATGGCCACGGGCACGTACTCGTACTCCGCTCAACCCCTGTATCCCCTTGGTCTGGCTGCCCCTTCCCTGTTCCTCCATCCTGTTCACTTTTCTCTACATGCCCTACACCCAATCTCTTCACCGATTTTTGTCTTCTCAGTGGCTCCCAGGTCTCACCAGGTTCTTTTGCCACTTACGGTACCTGGACAGCTGTAAGTGCCCTCCCGCTTCCTGACAGCCACATCCATCCACAAACCTGTGCTTCTGTGGCTGAGCTGGGGGAGGCTCAGCACATACCTCCTTGTTGCCTTCCACCCCTGAGCATCTCTCCGGGCTAATCTCCCTTCTCCTGTACCAGCCCGATTTGTCTTCACTCTCTCACAGTGCTGGAGCTCCATTTGATTTGCAGACACAATTTTCTCCCGTGTAATTCAGCTCTGCCCTGTGAATTGGCTCTTCACAGATACATTTTTGCTCAGCTCGAAGAGGATTAAGCAACTTCTTTCACAACAGCAGTCCTATTTCTGGCCTGTGCCTGTTATCTGGGAACATAGGACAGTGGCAGCAGGGGGAAGCGTTTTATTAAGAGGCTGAGGGATCTGCCACACAGTCCCACTGCTTCCCTGCTCCCCACTAAGCTCTTGCAGGCACTGGTAGATAAACTTCTGCTAACAATAGCATCGACCTGTTATTTCTGCCTTTGTCACCAAAGGCAACTACTGAATTCTCCTTTCCAAATGCTATTAGCTCTTCCCTGAAAAGTTTCCGTATTTAACATGGATCTTCCAGGTCTGAAGTTTGTGGCAAGTGTGCATGGGCAAGCAGGGAGGCTAGGGGAAGCCTGCCACGCAGCCTGCCAGACACGCTGGCTGGAGCACGGCCACCCTTGCCTTGACGCAGCGCAGGATGCCAGCAAGGAGAATTGACCCCATGTACCAAGAAGGGGTTGAAGGAGGGGCTGCATGGCTCCCTCGGTCAACGCCTGCTCAGCCGCTGTGGACACGAGGGGGAGTCTAAAGCCACCCCAGCCATGCAGCTCTGTGCGCCATGGCAGCAGGGTTATGACTGAGCCTGCAGGCAACCCTCCTTATGGTTCTAGCCCATGGCACAAGCCTGGCAGCCTGCAGCGGTCCTCAGCAGGAGCCCAGGCTGTCCCTGCTCTCAGGCTGCTCACCACAGCAGCTGAAGGGCAGCTACGGCTTCACACACGGAGCACATACAGCAAACCTTCCTCTGTACCCTTCACCACAGCACGTCATGGAGCCAAGCCAGTGCTGTCTAGCACCAGGAGCACATCCTCTGGCAAACTTCTGCCTATGCAAACCAGGCAGAGTTTGTCCCAGTGCTCAGCACCTCAGCTCAGGAGCGAGGACTTCACATCTCAGAGACCATTCTCAGTGTCTTCCAAGTGATAGCTCCCAACCAAACCCTGTCAGTGTGTCCAGGTAGTAATTTTTCCAGGGCAAAATCCTGCAAGTTCAGCAACGTACAGCACTTTCTGGTCTCTGTTCTCCCCTTTGTTCTCTCCTCCTCACAAACCCAAGCTGACTGTGACAGCTCTTCGTCATGTGTAATCAGCGCTGTAGTAGACTGCAGCAAGGAAGAGATTTGTGCTTGAGCAGCACCTGCCTCACCTGGCTGACCTGTTCTGAAGACAACATCTGCCTCCATGCTAACTTCTGAGCAGACAGAGCTTTATTGACCTCTGCTTCACCACCTGCAAAAAGCTAGTGGGGCAGATGTGGAAGGACAGCTCTACCACATCCTGTCCATGGATGACTCTATTGCATCAGGCTAGAACAGTGCAAGACGCAAGTTTTTTCCTTCAGTTACCGAGATTAGACCGTGAATAAGAGGAATTAGCTAAAGGTCAAGCCAGCTAGAACAAGAATAATGAACATGGGCTTAAGGAACAGCTGTGTGCAATTGCTCAAAGTACAGCAGATTCTGTCCTTTCTTTGACTCAGTGATTGGGGGAAGCAGAGATGTTAGCAGTGGCCAAGAGCACTTCTGGCCAGGGGACTGCAAGACCCATCATAAAGCAAACACCTGGTTTCTCTGCCCTGCATCCCCTGAGTCACACATTAAACAGGCAAGCATCACCTTTGATCCCCAACTCTCTGATGGGTACGACCTCCTGGAGCAGTCCATGCTGCCCCCTTCCAAGAAGGTCCCTCACTCCTGAGGTTAATGTGACTTGCCCTGGCGCCTGTGGTCCCAGCAGACAAAGGTTTCTCTTCGGAGTCTTAGACCCCGTAATTAACCCTTGGCTCTTTGGACGAACAGGAGCTGGGACACATTGACCTTTGGAACCCGTTGGAAAGTTCAATTAACTTCAAGGGCCTTTTCTGAGAGCATTAGTTGAGGAAACAAAGAGCTCAGAGAAGTGCTGGAACATTGTCATCAAACTGTTCTGAACGTCTCTATTTTTAGAAGGGTAAAGGAGAGAAGGGGCTGCAGACAATACCTCGGAGTCCCAGCACACAGGATGGTGGCAGTAGTCATGGGCCTCTCTCAGCCCCAAGCCTGAGCCAGAGGAGGAAAGGAGGTGGTGGTGATGGTGGTGGTAGCATCTTTCTTTTCCTTTCTTTTTTAATTTTATTTTTTTTTTGAGAGATGAAGTTCCATTTTCACCACCCCACCCCCATGGTCAGAAAATGAGACCCACAGATAGAGCTGAAGATAATGGCAGGTTGCCATGGAAATGTGCATTTAGTCTCACTGTTTCCATGGCAACTGAAAGACATACCATTCTGTTCCTCTGAAGGATGCCAAAGGTAAATGAGCACTGATTAAAACAGGGGCACAAACTTGGGCTCTAATCACCCACAAAGACTAAGGCCATAAACTCTTATTGCTCAAGCAGGAAATACTGAGAGCCATACAAGTGCTGGGAAGGCCAGAGGCAGGAAGCACTGCACACAAACTGCTCCCCACAGGGCCAGGAATCACAGCCTCGGAGTAATGGCCCATCTCGCTGTCATGAACAGCTTTGCTTCTGCCCACAGCTGGATGCTAAACCCACCCCAAGTCCATGATCCACTCGGCTGTTTCCTGGGCAGATACCTGCCAGTTGCAGCCTAATCCTGGAAACAACACTAAGCAAATATGTTCCTCAGAACCCAGCAAGATCCAAACTGCACCATTCATCCTACACCTAGCCCTTAACAGTGTTTAGTTCAAGGATTCACCCTCTTAAAATAATTAGCAACAAAACGATTACCCAAATAGAAGAGTTTGAGACAATACAGGCAGCTGCACTTTATTCTCGCCAATGCTCTGTCTCCTTGAGCTGCAGTTCTTTTTCCAGGCGGGCTGACAGTCATATCGAACACGCCATTACGTGAGGTTATCCCTTTCTCTGCTGCCAGTCTCTCTGGCAGCTACGGCCCACTCCAGAGGAGCACAGTGAATGCTGGGTGAGCACTTCAGCTGGCGTGCATGAAAACAGGCAAAGAGAACAAAGCATCTAAATGGTGCACGTCCTATCACACCCTCTGCAAATGAACCTCACTGCTGTGTTTGCTGAAGACAGTCTTGATATAAAAAGCAGTTGCCTTCACAGTGTGGAACACAGGCAAGAGAAGCTTTCTTTCATGCACTTCTGCCTTCCTGTTATTGCCTCCTCCACCGTTCAGTGATTCCTCCTCCAGGTGCTGGATTCAGGCAAGCCCTAAGAAGGCAGGAAATTGTACCGCTGTGTGGGGGCAGCAGAAGCCCCAGCAGTTGTCATCTGGGGGGTACTGGTTCCTCACCCCTAGCTGTCTTCCTGACTCACCCAACAGCTCTGTATAGTCATAGAATTTCACAAGGGAGAGGACTGAGCTCAGCAAAATTCTGCAGATGAAAATTTTGGGGTGAGAGGGCCAGTTGTTCCTCTAACATCCACCCTAGGCAGGCCCTGGGTCTTCTAGGAGCCACTCACCCCCAAATGCATTTTCTAACAACTAATTCCACACAGAAGCCCACCAAGGTGAGCATGGTATTCCCATGCATATCCCTAAACCATGAGAAAAGGGGCATGACTAAATTCTGCTATTTCTCTGCCACTGCCTGGGCTGAAGCTTGGAAGAGGGACCCACAGTTAATAGGCAATGGTAGATAACTGATTTGAAGAACAGAGCCAGAGTCACAGGCTGAGGATGTACTGGTCACCTACTAACAAGTCCCTGCAGAACTCCAACAAGGCCTCACCAAAGTGACGATTTCTATTCCATCCTCTTCTACCCGCCTGTCAGCGACACTGATGATTGTGCCCTTTTCCCTTTAAGTTTCATCCTAACACAGGTTTCCATAAATATCTTTCTTGATCATTCATTCCTTGTCAGGTGGGTGAACTGAGAGAATCCTCCTTCTTCATGTGGGAGCAGAGAAACATTTTCCACTGCAGTTTCTCATTTGCAATGAAGCAAAGGCAGCACCTCCAGCTCTGTACTCCTGCTTTTTTCTTGGTGGTTCAGTACAAGGGCTCCCATCTATCCCCACACTCTAGGCATCTCACAGGTGTGCGTTGGCAGTCCCTCACAGCCCAGGCAAAACAGACCCTACCGTCTAACCTTCTGCACCCTTCTCTTGGCACCACTGGTCTCGCCCCACAGCCTACTGTGTGGTGCCATCTTTGCCCCCTAAGGCTATTCAGGCTTGACAGGTTGGGTGTTTTCTTCCAGGATCTAGCCTTTTCTGCCTACACAGTCAAAATTCACCAAGGTCACCTTCACGCCTCTCTGCTAACATGACCCCCTTCCTAGAAATGGACAGAAGTTTTCAATTTCTGAAGTGCTGAGAGACTTATTTAAGAGTCAGGAAGGCCCCGGAGGTAGGCGACAGCCCTTTGCACCCATTCCCTATCAGGAGCTGGAAGCCTAATAGCTTTGGCCAGTAGATTACAGCCGCTCCCAGAAAGCGGGACTAGGAGGCCAAGAGCAATGTGTTGTACAGCTGGAACCGCTCCAGCTCCTAGCAGTTTCTCTGATCTCGAGACCACACTGCTGCAACACCAGATGAACTCAGCTGCAGCCTGCCTCCAAAACAGGCAGCTGCAAAGAAACTTTTTGCTCTTGGCTAGGAGCATGCATGGAGCAGATCTAACCTCACCCCAGACGGAAGTTGAAATGCCCATACGTGTCCAGCGCAGCGACTCCCAAGGAGTAAGGGGTCCACCTAGTGCAGTTAGAGCAGTACTGCCAGAATGGCAGGCAAAGCAAGCCACGCATGCCAGCTTCCCCTGCGAGTCCAGCAATGTTGCCAGTGACACCGGTGGGGACCCAAAGCCTCATCCTCTGTACAGTCCCTGGGAGGGAGGCGGCAAATTCTCTCAAAAGGGTGGCACTCCACGTGGACAGCGCTTCCTTGATTTACTTCATCAGTGCAGAGTGAGTGAAGGCAGGTGGAACCTGGCTTGGTTGAACAGATGTGGCCCATTTACATTTAGTAAGAACAGTAATCCAAGATGAAGGGTGCATGCTTACAGGGGCTGAAGGCAGGCTTTAGTTGAGAGGAAAAAAGCCTTGGAAGCTGGTTTGCTATCTCCCCAGCACTGCTGCTGCACTGTTAGTTCCCATAAAAGATGCCAAAGGAGACTTGACCAGGTCAGACTGTGTGAAATGGATCAAGAACCAATCTGTACCTCCTTGTTCAGAAAGCAATTCCTCCCTCCAACTTTCATTGCTCGGTTATCCCAGCTGAAAGAAACTAAGTTTATCTAATGTCTTCTACCTACACAAGCTTTTAGGTCTTACACTTTTCAAAGGCAGATCTGGCTGACATCACATTCAAGACCTGGGACCATAAGGGTAGGGCCAAAACATCCTGCAGGGATTTAGACAAATCTTTTAATCACATCCTTTTACAAAATGGAACAGTGCTACACCCAGCTCCCTCCGACAGCTACATAACTAGATAGAACTTGTTGACTGCAGGAAATGGAAAGGGCTAAACCAAGAGAGCTGCTGCTCCAAATCTGGTCCATATTCCTCATGTGACAGAGTCAGAGCAGATTACATATGAACTCCTGTAACAGCTGAGGATGAAACTGAAACTAGCTGGCTATCAACTCTCTGAGCACTAGAAATCAACAGGCAAATCAGTGCTGTACGTATGCACTGCTGATTAGTTCAGAAAGGCATTGGGGAAGCTTACCAACAAAAACGCCTGTGGCACAGAGTCTTAAAAAGCTCATGGTTTGCCACAAGCAGTTTCCTTGAGACCAAAGTCATGCAGCACTCCCACACTCACATGAAAGCCTCGAATCTTAGACAATTTGGTTATGATCAGATAAAACACAAGAGAGGGAACAAAAATAGCTACCCCATCTCTCCTTTCACCCAGAAGCAGGTGAATCACTTTGACTTAAGACATCTAGTGGCAGATAAAAAAAATACAGAAAACAACTAAAAGGATGTTACACTGGAAACTTCTAGATTTCCGATTCCACGTGAGTTTCGGAAAGGAAAGAAGCTATTTAATTCTTTCATCAAACCAGGCACAAGTTAGACAGAAATTCAACGGTGAAGCAAGTTATGGAAAAGATTCTCAGACAACTAAGTCAAAAGGACTTAAGGACCCTTAAGTAGTACTCCAGATCCTCCTCTGCCTGTGTCACCTGAACTTCCCTTCCTGCTGCCAAGGGAAAGCAGCAGACACGCTATGAAACTTGAGAGTCTGCATGACCTAAAACTTCAAGCCAGGTTTAGGAACAGCCTAAAATAGCACTGGGGGATGGAGGGCTGCATATTTTATTTTTTTATATATATACATACAACACACACAAGCTTTTTCTTTTTTTAAAATAAGAGTAAGCTATTAATTCTTCCTACCTCAATTTTTTAGCTTCACTTACTCTGAACAAGTGAAAACTTTCATCCCAGCAACTGACAGCAACACTACTGTAGGTTCCTGGGATCGAGAGAAGCCTGTGGGGTAAGAGGACAGCCAAGTATCTAGAAAAGCCCAGCATGACTTGGTGAGTGGAGAGCCAGCAACACCAGGAGGTGTATGGGAGAGAGATTCTGAGTCCCATTCAGCTGGAAGACAAGGGATAAGCAACAGTAGCCTGAAAGAACCCAGATTCTACCCACACGGGAATGCACGAACAATACCAATCAATCTCAAAGATGTTTTTTTAGTAAGAACTTTCAGTAAACACACACACGTATATACAGCCATCTCTTGCAGAGACAAGCAGTTAAATGGTTCCACATTCAGGACAGGGTAGGCCAGTCAGCACCAGCTGGCCAGTGCTTCACAAGGTGCTGAAGATGCTCCCATGTGCGTGCTCACGGCTCTGAAGGGAAGGCCAACAAGTCTTGCAGGCAGGCTCGGTGCAGACATACACTGCTGGAGTCATGTGTAACAGCTGTGTTACAGGGTAAGGGAGACGAGAGGGAGCTGCTGGGAAAAGAACAAGCCTCTGAAGACTGCCAGGAAGTGTCTGCAGACCATGTCCATCCATGGGAAGTCCAGTCAGAATTTGACAGAGAATGAAGTCCCACATGAGCAACCCTTCTCTGCCTGGGGGTTGCTCACCACCTGGAAGGAGCTGCGAATCAGCTCCTGGCTGAAGTCCACCATGGAACCTTTCACAAAGGCCAGGCTGTCCACATCCACGACCACCCGGGCACCACCTTGTTCAAACACCCTGCAGAAAAGCAGCATGTTTAACCATTAACTGTGCTGCAGAGCTGACAGAGAAGCACAGCCTGAGCACTCTCCTTATCTCACAGGCTTTTTCCCTTCAATTCCAGTTACTGTCATGTCATGCACACCCTTCTTGTTACCTTTGCAAAGAACAGTCACACCCGACCACCGCTACACCCCTTTGTCCTTGCCTGTCATCAGGATTGATAACTGTGTCCAAGGAAAACTTGTACTGAAATCCAGAGCAGCCACCTCCTTCCACCTGCAGCCTGAGAAACTCTGAGCCTTCCGCGATCTCCAGCAGCCTCTGCAAAGAAGAAAAGGGAAGAAGATTAAAAGACCTGCTGAGCAAACTGGCGAACACTCAGACACCTCCCCTACGCGCCCAGAGCAGGCCAGGCAGTTTGGAATCCCTCCCAGAGGCACCCGAGCGGCCTCCCGGGCTCCCCACCTTCACGCAGCTCTCGCTGAGGAAGACCCGTCCCTCGCTGGGGTCGCTCTCTGTCGGGCCCGGCTGGGAGAAGGACGATGCCCACCGCAGCGGGCGGCCAGCTGCGCAGGCAGGACCCGGCGGGGGCCTCGGCACCGCTCGTCCTCGGCAGAGCGGAGCGGGACACCAGCTGCCGCAGGGAGAGGGGAGGAAAGGGGGAGCCTCAGAGGGGTCCCCGGGGAGAGCAGCCGGCCCGACCCCGCGCTGGGCGGCGCCCTCGGCCCTCGCCCCCACAGCCGCCACCCCCTGCCGCAGAGAGGCGACACANGGGAGGGCCGCCATGGCGCCCGCCGAGGCGGAAGTGCGGAGCCGGCGGGGGTTGCTAGGCAACGCGCTGCCCGCCCCAGCGGGGGTGGCGGCACCGCCACTGTGCGGGCCGGCCCGGCCGGGCGGCGCGGTTTTGGCTGCGGAGGCGGCGCCCCTCCGCGGGCAGAGCTCGGCTGCTGGCTCGGTAAAGCCAGCAAAGCTGCCGGAGCGTTGCCCAAGGCCACGAAGCTGCCGTTCGGCCTTGGGAGTCTTTGCTTCCACAAGCGGCAATGCTCGTGGAGGGAAATAACCGTCAATAAAACAATAAAAAGTAATAAAATAAATAACGCAGCGCTCTCCAGCGGAGCCTGTTCGCCCTGGAGTTAGCTGTGAGGGTTGTTTATTCTGAGCCATACCCAGAGACCCTGAGAGGGATGGAGATGCTGCCGCACAGGGAGTTAGGCAAGCAGAGGCGCAAACGCGGGCCCGGGCTGGAGGGGGGGTTTAGGGTTTTTCCCTGATCCTGGCTTTTCTGGTTTGCCCCCCTTCATCAGGCAGGGGCTCCGCTCAGAAATCCCCGCGGAGGCCGGTTTTCCTTTGGCTGGGTGCTCATGGCCCTGGCGCCGCGGACACGCGCTCAGCCCCCCGCCGTCCCTCCCCTCCGCTCCGCTCCGCTCCTCGCTTCGCTTCCCTCCTGCTGGAGCCCGCACCGGGCAGGCTCAGGCCCGGCGGCCTCCCCTGAGGCACCTTTCCCTCCCTGGTTTCGCCTCCTCCTGATCATCTGACATGTGACAGCAGTCTAGCCGGTCTCTCACAGACGTGCCCGCAGTTAAGAAGAGTCTATCTCTTTCTTCCTCATGTGTTTCTGGGGGAGGAATCCTGTTCCTCACCCCCGGCCAGGCGTGTGGGGAGTCACACAGCTGGGATGGAAGAGGAAAAACAGTCATCCCAGCAGGAGGGGGTGATTTAATGCCTGGGGACCTCGGGACCCTGTGATGGTTTGCTTTCTCACCCTTCCACTCCAAGCAAGGCGATGCTTTTGCAACTACGTGCTTTATGCTTATTTGTCCCACCCTGAGCATGTAAATAAAGACTGGTTTGAGCTGTTCGCTTTTGCTTGCTCTTGGGTTAACTCGAAGGATGTTAGGATAAAGCCAGGAAAGTATCCCAGGCAGGGTCCCAGGGGGGCTGGTATTAATGCAGGTACCTGCAATGGTTGATGAATCCTCAATCAGACATAATGGAACACTCAATATTGTAAAAAATCATATTGGGGTGTTTCTCCAGTTATTATCAATGTGGTGTCCCAAAAGCTAGATGACTCTGGAGGAGCAAATCAAGAACTCCTGGGAAAAAAGGTGGGAGACCATCATGTCTACTTTCTATATTGCACTGGCTTTCCTGCTCTCTCCTGCAGGGTGTATTAGACCAGTCCCACCACATTTCCCCATGTTGTGACTGCATTCTCTGTGAACACCTTTTGGAGGATGGATACAGGCCCCCAAAATGGACACTCTTACTTTCTAATCGCCTTCATTTTTACCAGTGTTAAGTGTCAGAAGTGTGACAAGTACCTTCAAGACACTTTGGGATGTTGCTCAGATGGTTACTGCAGACCGAAAGAATGAGAAAGAAGCTAGCTGGCCTCACTCAGAGTTAATTTAATCTAATTAATAACCCACTAAACTGAGTAGTGACTCAGGTGCTGGGGGTAAAGTTTTGGAGCGGCTGGGAGAGGTGGATGTAACTAAAGAGAACAGCTACCTCTTTGCAATTCTTTCTTATCACCGGCTGTTTTTTCCTTCTGCCAGCTACGTGGCACGGCGGTGTTTTTCTCTCACCCAGAGTTACAGTCTAGGTTTTCTTCCTTCCTGGGCTGTGATTTTGATGTGATCTTGTTCCCGATAGCTTGATGTAATCTGTTTTTAGGTTTGGTTGTGTTTTGTTTTCCCCTTCTTACTCTGGTCTGTGGTATCTGGGTTTGGGGATTTCCTTTCGCTCTCTTTAAGCACACTGCGTTGCAGAGGTTCATCTGTGAGCTGAATTCTCTAGATATTTTGCTCTATTCTCCTCTGCGATGTGTATCGCTAACTCATCTTGTATCTGCTCTGGTGGAAAACTGAGCTTGTTTCAGCGATTCAGAAAGTGGTGAGAAAACCTCTGGCGTGGCATTGAACACAAGAGCGGCTTGCGATGAATTTCAATGTGAATTCTGATGATCTGTAGCAAAAGGAACATGTTCTGGCTGAAAGAACAGTAAAATTGATTAGTCTCTGTATGTGGATTTTCCCAAGAACCTGACTTCTGTATTCAGTGCTGCTGTAGTGCCTGCAGGTGCATCTGTTTACCAAGCTGCAAGTGTAACGCTGTCGGAGGGATTTGGATTCATTGGGTGTAGCTAGCTCATAAAGTGGAACTGTAGATTTCTTCCTCATGTAATAGAGTTGGTTGGATTACAGAAATGAAGAACTGGAGTATTGGTCTTGCTGGAAAGAATTTATCTGTTGGCTTTCTTAGCCTTTTTTCCTGGTGTTTCTGCACCTTCACACAAGCTCCCCATGATGTCGGTAATCTAGGAGGAGTTCTGCCTGCCTGTCTGCAAAATAATGAGTCCAGCCTAAAGTTGCATTGATTATTTCTGAAGTATTTTGGTGAAATGTGGGCCTCCAGGTCACCTTGGAGCGCAACGTCTTGGATGTTGAAAGGACGTTTGCCCCTTTCAAGCAAGGTCTGTCAGGCTGACAATGGTTGCGCCGCTCTGGGGAATTTAAGCTTTAGTGCTGTTATTGCAAAACTGGCACGATGGTAATGTGCGATACCCGCTAAAAAACCTTGGGCAGAAGGTTTCTGCTTCTTTCCTGCGTAAGGGCCTTGGCTGTAGTTTTACAAACTTAGGCTTACTAGGCTTTTTATTAATCCAGTTCTGGGGGGGATAGGCATTTGTTAATTCTGATCCTCGATTCAACAATTTTTAGTTCAAAGCCTTTGAAACACGTGTAGCCTTGTACATACGTAGTCGCCGCTGTCACACAAAGGCATCTGCAAAGCAAAGGCACCTGGAGAGCCGTTTCACAGGGAGGCATCCCGATTTCACGCGTTGTAGAATTTGCTCCCAAGCACGACGCTGCTTATCCTGTGCACGTGCGGCAGTAGTTAATGGTGTCGCTCTGACCTGACCACGCTTCTGTTCCCGGCGGTCAGATAGGCAGCTTTGGTTATCACCCGTAAGACCTGAAGGATGGGAAAGGAAAGCCTTTCTAAGGGCACGAGTTCCCATGCGCAAGGAAAAGACTTTGTGTGGGTCGCTTTTGAAGAGTGCTGGGTGGGCTTAAGTATGTGGCTTAGTCCCAAGCAGGGTCTTTTGCGTGGTTTTGTTTGGATAGGGCTGCCCTAAGCACCCTGGTCTGCTTGCTTGAGGCCTCTGCAAACTGAGCCTGAATTCAGAATCTTAAAAAATTACAAATAATAATAATAATAATAAAAAATAGAAGCCCTGCTCTGCTTTCTAAAGGAAGGGATCCTCTTTTTTCCCCGAAGAGCTAAAATGCCCAGCGGAGAGGTGCACCAGAGCAAGTCCTGCCAACACCTCCGGGGCTTCTGCTGCGACGCCCTTTGCGGAAAGCCTGGGCGACGCGCGGGGGTTTTGCCCGCGGGTCACCCGGCGGCGCAGCCGGAGCTGGGTAGGCAGGCACCTCCCTGGGACACGGGCGTGAAGGGGAGAAGCTGTGTCCGCTCTGCCGCGTCCCTGCCGAATCAGCGCTCCGTGCCCCTCTCTCTCCGCCGCTCCTGACGCGACCCCGGTAAGGGTGGCGCTTGCTACCACGTCGGTAGCTGCCGTCGCTGGCTAACTTTAGCGTGGGTCTTAAGACATCCTCAGGTTCGTCTCGGCACGCACAGGACCAAGCTGGGAGCCTCCGGCCTTTCGCAAGCTTGCGAAGCGGGACTGACTTGTAGGCGCCGTGAAAGGCAGCAGCCACGCCAGTTCCTTCGTGGATGTAACTCCTGGCACTCGGCTTACACGGACAGCTTGCCACACGCAAAACATCGGGTGCGGAATAAGTAACGAATAAGGCTGCAGGCCAGCCTGCGACGCCAGCTTCCCGATTTTTACTCCCCCCGCTTCCAGCAGAGGCCGG
>VZTL01054647.1:29117-104474 GCA_013400535.1 Scopus umbretta | reverse complement strand
GTTCCCGCCGCCGCCGCCATGGTGCCGTCGCCGCTCGCCCTGCTCCTGGCGCTGGGCGCCGCCGCCACCGCCCTGGCCGAGCCCCTCCGCTTCGTCGACTGCGGTGAGTGGGTCGGGGCGAGGGGGGGTTGTGTGGAACGGGGCCCGCGGGCGGAGAAGGCCCGGTAAGCCCGGCTCTTCCGTGCAGGTTCCAAAGACGGCAGCATCCAAGAGGTGAACGTGAGCCCCTGCCCCACGCAGCCCTGCCAGCTCCACAAGGGAACATCCTACAGCATCAACGTCACCTTCGCCAGCAGTAAGCATCGCTTCCCCGGCTGGGGGGGAGGCGACCGCCTCTGTGTCCCGCTGCCTGGAGAGGAGAGGGGAAGGGTGGCTGGAGAGGGGTCCGGGTGGGAAGAAGTGGCCGGGGAGGAAAGGTGTCACTTCACTGTGTTCTCACAGCCTCCAGGGTATGTCGGGGGTGTGTGTGTGTGTGTGTGTGTAAGGTAGAAACGTGTTCCCTGCTCCGGCGCAGTGCTCGCACGTCTCCGTGTTCTTGCAGAGATCGAGAGTCAGGGCAGCAAAGCGAGGGTGTATGGCGAGATGCTGCACGTGGACATACCCTTTCCCATTCCTGAGCCTGATGGATGCAAGTCCGGGATCCAGTGCCCCATTCAGAAGGGCCATTCCTACAGCTACCTGAATAAACTCCCTGTGAAGAGCGAGTACCCCAGTGTAAGTAAGCAGGCAGCTGGTCTGCTCCTCAGAGCGACCGTCCTTCTTGGGACAGTCCCACCACCCTGCCTTTAAGGAAGGATACCTTGCCCTGTGATTGTGGGGAAGAGGTTAGAAGACTCCTCAGGCTATCTGGTGGCACTTCTGCTGTGAGTAGGACTCTGTCCCAAGTTCTCACTTTGGGACAAACCCAGCGGAGGAAGCCACCTGGCTCCAGCTCCTGAGAAATGGTTTCAGCTGCCCAAGTATCTGCCTGTTCTGTACTGTGCTCGTATGTAGCTTCCCTGCAGATCCTGCTGCATTCAGCCAAATGCTCCCAAACTGGGGGTGCTCGGCTCCAGGGTGCAGTTCAGCTGGGAGGCTGCAGCATGTTTCCATGCTCTGCTTACTCAGAGAGTGGAGATCCAAGTGCAAAGAGTGGATGTCTGCTGTCTCGCGCAGCAGAACCTTCCATCAGTGTAAGATATTCCAGGAGCCACCATGTGAGTGTGACCCACCTACTGCAGTGAGGGCAATGCCCCAGCTCAGTCCTCTTTGTGCAGAGCTCCCAGGACCTCCTTGCTCCGCACAAGTAACAACTTCCCCCCCTGTGTCCTCGTCTTGCGCTTTCCTGAATGCTCTCATTTCCCTCTGCTCTTCTCTTTCAGATTAAACTGATTGTGAAGTGGGAGCTGGTGGATGACCAGGACCAGATGTTGTTCTGCTGGAAGATACCAGTTCAGATCACCAGCTGAGGAGCCCTGCCGATAGTAGGGCTTGGGGAAGGGAAAAACAGAAGACAACACAGGCCAAAATCTTTTATATAATAAGCATTTCTTACTGCTTCCTTCAGAGCTCTGCAGCCTCTGAGCAGCCAGTACTGTGTTCCTGCAAGGTCAGCCACGGGCAGAGGGCTTTTACCCCATTTAGAGCCCCCTGGGGCGTTCTCACAGCAGCTCAAGGGGGAGCAGTGTCTGCTGCAGGAGTGACCCAGCGTTGTCCTCCAGCCGCTCTGCAGAGGCACTTTAGTTATTTGAAATGGAGCTCTCTGTCTTCGCAAAGGAATTTCTCTGCAATGAACCTGGCTGGTGTCTGAGCTGCTACCTGGTAACCCTTCAGTGCCTCTTCTAGAATGCCAGCTGCATCTGCCCTCCTGCGCTTCTCCCGCCATCCCTGGGATGCCCCTGGGAGACCTGCGTTTGCCATCCATGCGGCTGAAGGAGAGGGAAGGAAAGGAGGCTTTCCCAAACCTGGCAGCCTGCTCTCTCCTGGGCCCCTGCTCGAGCCGGCAGGACTGCAGCTGGGAAAATTTTCTTTTTGTGGATGCAAAGCCAAATGGTGTTTGACGTCTCTGCAGGGATGATTCTTTCTCTAACCAATGGTTTGCACTACTACTAACTTGGAGCTGCTGGGAGCTCCTGAACCTCTTTTTATAACTTTCCTTTTAATAAAGTCTAGACAAAATCTGCTTGTGTTGTCCTCTGTGAGTGAAGAGGAGCAGAAGGAAAAGCAGGGTGGTGGCTGGGCATCTTCTAGTTGGGGTTGAGCTGGTCTTATTTCTTAGCTGAAGGTATCGATCGAGATAGTATGCTGGCCTGAGTGTGGGTGAACTGTGAGCAGCCAGGCATCTCTGCTGATGGCTGCCAGGGTATCCAGCTGGCAATGTCTGGTGCTGGTCCTGTGCTGGCCTGAAATTGTGTCAAGGGCTCTGTGAGGAGGTGGTAGTGAAACATGGCCTTGACTGCTGCAGCATAGGTAAAAGCCTTTCTAGTGAGGGCTCTGGGGCTGGAAAAACAGCTCCCAGACCTGCTCTAGGGCTCTTGTCAACTGCAGAAACCTACATGCTCTCACACTTAAACTGCATTCCCCCTTGTGTGTGAACAAGGCAGGGCATGAGCAGCCGCAACCACTGTACTGTCTGTGGGGGCTGGAGTTGGCTCCTGCGGCTGGTGCTGCATTGGGGAGATAAGCAAGTATTTGGCCTGGCAAGGGTCTCTGCTCTGGCTCAGGAGCAGGAGGAGGCTGGGTGCCAGCATGACAGAGGTAAGAACTGGCTTATGAGAGCGGGGTGGCCTTGCCAGGCTGGACCCACAGGGAGGACGTGGCTCTGGTACCCCTTGGTGTAGGCANGCGGGGCTGTGCGGCAGGGGAAGGTGTCCTGTGAGCTTCCACGGCACGGGGCGATGCGATGGGTGCTGGGGGCCGGGGTGGGCTCTGCTGCAGCAGGAGAAGGGGCTGGCAGCGTGGAGGGGTGCGCAGAGGCTGGGAGCTCAGCCCTAGCCTGTAGAGAGAGGTGGCAGGGAAGTTGTGCGCTTCGGCAGGGAAGGAGCGAAGAGCCTCGAAGCACCTGCAGCCCCTTTCTCTGTGCTCCTAGGTCCCGGGTGCCAGTCGTGTGCTGGAGGGGAGCACCTTCACCCCTGCTCCCCTAGAGCTACGCTGCCGCTGGGCTCTGGGCTGTCTGGGGCATGCAGTGGTGGGGCCGGGCCAGGGCCACATAGCCCGGCAAGCAGTGGCAGCGGTAGGAGCCCTCCGTGTTCTCGCAGGTGCCACCCTGGCACAGGGCCTCAGGGCCACCCACCTCCTCACACTCATTGATGTCTGCAAGGGGGAAAAGGACAGGGGTGAGCCAGTGGCACAGCGAGCGCTCCCAGCCAACATCTCCTTGTGCCCCTGCCACCCTCCCAGCTCTCTCCCACAGGTGCCTCATGCACCTCCAGGATGCCCACCGTGACCCCACCAGCCTCCCACACCCCTCAGCACATCTGCAGAGCTCCCTCAGTCCCCAGGGGTGACATCCCCAGCATTTGGCATCCCCCAGCACAGAAGGGAGGCCCCCCCCCCCCACCAATGCACACCAGAGAAGGGCCCCCATGCTCTGCAGCTGGTGACACCCCTGGGTTAGCAGCTTCCTGCCAGTAAGTTGTGCTAGCGTAAGATCTGGGAGAAAGGTCGCCTCCAGCCTTGGAAAATGCCCTTTCCTGATCCGACACGGCCAATGGTGACCCTGAGAGGCCGATTATCACTTCCAGGACCAGAACACAGAGGGACCTCACTCTATGCAAACAAGGGCTTGTTTTATGAACCTGCAAACCGTGCCAAAGGGCTCACTCGGCCGGCTCGCCGCTGGGCTAGAGTGCGCACGCGAGCCCTACAGTAGTTGTCCCGCTGCAACAGGTCTGTTCTGCTAAATGCACTTCCCTGGACACCCTGCCTGAGCTACCCCAACTTGTGGTGGGGCCACCAGCTGGGCAGAGCATCCCTGTGCACCCCAGAGCCCTTGTTTGCACCCACAGGACCTCCAGAGCCCAAATCCTTACCGGACAAAGCAGGTCTGAGCCCTCTGACCACAAAGTCCAGCCTTGCCTCCCACAGATCAGCAGAGAGCAGGAGTGGGGAGCAGCTGGTGGGTTCAGCCAGCCACCCAAAGGAGAGCGAAGGCCCTCGCAGTGACCAATGGACCCCCAGGAGAACTGAAGAGCTCTGCCACCCTGGGGACCTCGGGTTACCCCTAGCAAAGGCGGAGGGGGCCATCTGGCAAAGAAAGGGAAGTGCAACCCCAGGGAGGGAGGCTGGAAGCAAAACTTCCAGGTGCAGTGGGAGGAAGCACAGCAGTCATGGGAGGAAGAAGGAGAGGGATAACGCGAGATGAGAGAGTTTGAGGAACAAGGCAGCTTTTGCCCACAGCCAAAGCAACAGCTGAACGGGCACTGCGGACTTGGGCTAAACCTCAGGACCGGAATAGCACCGTGGATGGGATGGGCTTGCTCAGAAGCCCACGGAGGGGATGTTAGGCACAAGAGAGATGTGCTCTGCAGCCTGGGAAGTGGCGGGAGGCAGCCTTGCTGGGGGCTCCAGGGAAAGGTAAAAGGGAGAAGAGCAGGCAGGCTGGGCTGGCTGTGGACCACCAAAAAGAGAGAATTAAAACAAGGTTACTGTAGCCCAGAGGCACCTGAAAACCAGAAGCAGTAGAGTCGCACTAGCAGTGCACACCAAGCTCTGGAGCCTGCCTGCTCAGGCAGGGGTGGGGGCAGGCAGCCCATCCTGCGGGGCGAGGGCAAGCCATCCCCACAGGGAGGCGAGAGGGGAAGCACTGCAGCAGCCACAGGAGTACTCTAAAGGCCTGAAGTCAGCAAGGTGAAAACACGGGGATGACTAAGCACCACGCAGGAGAACTGAAGGGAAAAAAAAAAACGAGACAGGCTCCAGGGTAAAATGAGTGCTAGTTAGTCCAGGACACGAAAGGCAACAAGGAAAGGCTCCATCAATATGTTAGCAGGAAACGATGGGGAATGTCGGTCTGGTCCTTATCGGCAAAGGAAACAAAAGCCAGCCGAGCTGGCTGGAACAGCTAATGCGGGCTTTGTTCCAGCCATCATAAAAAATGCTCGTGGTGACCACAGGGTGCAGACCATATTTGAAATGTTTAAACGAGGGTGCAGGAGCACAGGGAGGAAAAGGCCGTACTGTGATGGAGAGGTTCAACAATGGGATAGATAAAGCAGTTACATCCATATTGCTAAAGGCTTGCTGCGACTCATCTTCACATGCTTGATGCTCCTGTGGACCCTGAGAAGTTGGCCATTGTCTCCAAGACGGAGCATAACAGAGGTCTCAGAGACCCGAGGAAGGGTAAATCTGGTAACTATCTTCAAAAACAGAGAAGGGAGAATCCAGAATTACAGACTGCTCACCCCCATTCCCTTAAGCAGACCCGGTTTATGAGTGATTAGGTCATAACCCTCCAAAGGGTCATTAAATAGCTGGTGCAGATCTGTTAAGGCCCGATTATGCTAAGCCAATCTGGTTCCCTTTGCTGACCTGATAACTGGTGTGTCAGATAAGGGAGAATCAGTGGATATGATGTGCTTTGGCCATGGTGAGGATTTCAACACGCTCTCACGTGACACACTCAAGCAGACTGAGAAAATACGGCCTAGATGAAACAGTGGCAATTGCACAACAGGCTACAAAGCTGCACTCCAAAGATAATTAGCAGTACCTGGCTGTTAAAAGAAAAGCCTTTTAAAGCATAGCCTGCAGGGGTCTGTCCTGACCCCTGCTCCATTTAGTATTGTCATTAAGGCAGACGAAAGAAGAATCCCCATGATTATGAAACATATGTGTGTGTGATAACAGCATTCTGGGGGGGTTCAAACTCATTCTGACCAAGCAGAGAAGCAATCCAAAATCAACGAGACAAAATTCAAGTGCAAAGCACTGTGACCAAGGAAAGGGAAACAAGGTGCACAAATGCAAAAGGGGGAGTGACAGCTCAGGCGGCCATTCTGCCCAGCAGCATTTGGGGCGGCAGAGACCACAGATTCTGCGTGAAGAAGCTGCATGATCGTGTCGTACAATAAGGATGCTGGGAGCTGGAGTAAGTGCCATGCCTAAGGAGAAAGCGGGTCTTCATCTGCTCTGTTAAGTGGCTGGGGCCTCAGCTGGCTTGGGAAGCTGCCCTGTGAAAAGGATGGAGACATAGCATAGGGATGTAGAGGAGATGCAGAGAGAAGCTTTAGAGACCATGTCTCATCGGGCAGGGTGGAAAGTGAGGAATTTCAGCAGGGCAGTGGTGAACACAGAGGAAAGCAACCAGGGATAGAGTAACAGCAGCTGGTGATGTACAAGAGAGTTACGCAAAGAAGGGAGCGATCAGCTGCTCCCCGCGATGCCCTGAGGTGCCCTGATTTAGCTGCCAGCAGAAAGTGGCCGGCTGAACCTCCAGTTCTGTCCTCCCAGCTCTGTGGGACAGAAGCACCAGGGAGAGCGGGGACTCCTCCAGCAGCTCTCCCGGCCAGCACCGCCAGAGAGCGGCAGCCGCCAAGGGATGCCGGGGCCGGGCTGCCCGCACAGCCCCGGCTGCGGCCCCCCGGCAGCTCCCGGGCTGCCCCGGCCGCCACTCACCCACGCAGGCCATGCGGGTCATGTCCAGCTGGAAGCCATCAAAGCAGTCGCAGGTGTAGCCCTCCCGGACGCGCACGCAGCGCCCGTTCTCGCAGCCGTTGAGGATCCCACACTCCTCAGCCTGCAGCCCCTCGAAGCCCTCGTAGAGGCCTGGAAGGTGGCAAGACGGTGTCAGAGCA
Organism: Scopus umbretta; assembly: GCA_013400535.1. Lineage (NCBI taxonomy): Eukaryota > Metazoa > Chordata > Aves > Pelecaniformes > Scopidae > Scopus > Scopus umbretta. The sequence goes on along the minus strand of VZTL01054647.1, from coordinate 97,698 downwards.
GGGTGACCTTCTGCCCAGCCACGGAGGAGACGCTGGGCACATGGCAAGCTGGTGCTGGTGGGGCCAGGACCGACTCAGAGCAGCCAGGAGCAGAGCTTGCTCTAAGCCTCGAGAATCCTGGCCGGGGTGGGAGCTGCCAGGCAGTCCCCATGGACACAGGCTGGATGGGAAGGCACCTCTCTGTATCTCCCAGTACTCACCAGTTTGGCTGGGCAGGTAGCGGGGTGGGGACCGCCCTGGGCCATGGTGGAAAGGGCTGCCACGAAACTCGCTGTTGGGTTCCCTCCGAGGGAAACCAGCATCGGGGTTTCCATACTCAGACTCCAGATAGTTGTAGTAGGGGCCCATATCTGGGCTGGGAAGGCCATAGTGGGGGTCTTCCAAGCCTGGTCCATACTCATACCTAGGTCTTTCTCGGAGCTCAGCCCCTCTCTCACCATCTTCACTGGCCCCATTACACAGGAAAGCAAAATCGGCTGGAGTGGTGAGAGAAAAGGAAGGGTCAGTGCAGCTTGGCTCAAGAGAGGTAGGTCTGCTACGGCCGGAGAGGGTGCATCCACACCAGGCCAGCTGAGGCAGGCCTTTGTTCAATGGCATCCAAAGCTGCAGCTCTATAGTTTGCTGACGGCACCCTGTCTTCAAGAAGACCAGCTCCTGCCTGGGGCCAGCAAGTCCTTGAGCAGTGCAAACCCCAGTTCCCAGTGTGCTCCCAGCCCAGGCTGCCACTGCTTCACTTCTCCTAAACTAAGCAGGAGCAGCAGGATGGACAGAGCAACTCTCCCCTCAGACACCTTGGACTCATTGCAAACCAGTTTCAGGTACATCCTACCCACTGGTGCAGCTCAGCCCTGGAGAAGTGGGGTTTTCACCCACTCCTTGGGCTGGCTTTGGCGATGTAGACAAGAGGAACCCTCACTGCAGCCATACACAGCCAACCCTGCCCGGCATGACTGGCAGCAGTCCAGCCCATCCCCACCTCTGCCGGGGGATGCTTGCCCACGCCGCCCCGCTCACCGGAGGACCTGTGCGGACAGAGCGCACAGTTCTGTCCCCAGGCTTCACCAAGCCGGCAGCAGCACTCGGTGTACGTGGTCTGCTCGCCATGCAGCAGGTCTTGGCAGATGTAGTCGGCGACGGTCTGCCAGCAGACGTCCAGGTGGATTTCATACTCTTCCAAGGCATCTGTTAGTGCCATGAGCAAAGAATGCCATAAAAATCATCCAGAACAGTGCCACCCTCCTTGTCCTGAGAGGGACAACCATGTGCCCCGGCTCCTGACCCCCTGTCCTGGTCGCACACTGTGCTGGCACTGGCATCAGCACCCCTCCGCCCGGCACCGAGTCCCCACCCGCTGCTCCCTTCCGGGGGACCCAGCTGCAGGGCGGGATGTGTGGGGCGAAAGTGTGCTGCAGTGGGGGCTCGGGCTCACCTGCCCTGATGGAGAGGTTCACACATCGGTTGCCGGTGGCATCTAGCACGAGGGGGAGGCTGCAGAAGCAGTGGTAGGAGCCATCTGTGTTCAGACACTCGCCATTGATGCAGTACACTTCGTTCTGACACTCGTCCTGGTCTGCCCACGCACAAGGACAGAGCAACGTTTCAGGCTGGCAGACGTGGGCAGTGTGACCCGTTCCCTGCCACCTCCCCTTTCATTCCCCCGGAGGGTCCCAGCAAGCCTGTCACCCAGAGCTGGCCCTGTAGCGTGGGCAGCAGGGACAGCTCTGGGTTCAGCAGCACAGTTGTGCCTCTGTGCACAGTGGGGGTCCCCGCCGTTCTTTGAGGCCATCTTACCAACACACTCAAGCCTGCTGGAGTCATAGAAGTAGCCGGTACGGCAGAAGCACTTGTAGCCTGGCACCGTGTTCAAACACTGTCCGTTGCGGCAGAACTCAGAGCCAAATATCTCACACTCGTCCACGTCTGAGAGAGGGATGGAGGGAGGGAGAGAGCATCTCAGGGAGCAGAGCCATGGAAGCAGGGCGGGCTGGGTGCTGTGCCTGCAGAAAGCTGGCATGGCACCTTGGCCTGGATTACCGGCAGGTCCCTGAGTGAGCCCTACGCCTCTCCCACCAGCGACATGCCTGGGAGCACCCACAGGCAGAGCAGGAGGAGGGATGTCAGGGAACAGGATACTTTCACAAATAGGAAATTCACATGTGTTTCTGGAAAGTCAAGAACACAACCCCCTGGAGGTGAAGTGCCAAAGACTGACCCAGTCGGCCACTGGAAGATCTATCAGTAACTGGAAGGGTTGTGTCTTACTGGACCCCATCCCTGGTTCAAAATGGGCATGGGAAGTTTGCACTGAGAAGAGTCACTGCCAGCAGTGAGGTAGGACTGGAGGAAGGGGCACTTCCAGCTCGGTGATACTGGCAATCTGGGATTTCTCTGGATGGAGAAAAGCAGCAGCAGGATGTTAGCATCCCCCACCACAGACCCAGGGAGATACTTCTGTGGATGCATCTCCATGCAGGGCTTTGCACAGCACCCTCTCCTCCTGCTGGAATAAATGAGAAAAAATGGTGTTAATACCTGTGAAAGAGACTTTTCCTGAGAGCAGATCTTCCTGGGGAACATAGCCCTTCCCGAGAGGGCAGATCTCTTGGTACTCCACTGGCCAGGAGGCAGACGCCATGGGGAGGTGGGAAGAAAAGAAACAGTTCGTTAGTGCAACCAAGGTGGAGCTGGCAGACAGAGCACTGGCCTTGCCTGGTGTGGTGGGGCCACAGTCCTACCTGTGCCTGGGATGGGGCAGGGGTAAGTCTCACAGTTGTCACCCCAGGCTGCCCCCACAGTACAGCAGCACTCCTCCTTGGTGATATTCTTGGCCAGGACACTGTCACACAGGCGAACGTCACTGATGTGGTAGTAGCACTGCTTGCGCTCTGCGCTGTCAGAGAGGTGGGCTGCATGTGTCTCAGGGCCCTCTAGAAGACAACAGAGCAGGGACAGGATGGGGTCCTTGGCACCCCAACACGGCATCCCACACCTCAGGAGGTCCCAGAGCACACCCATCACCGGCAGCGTGGCCTTCCCAGGTTTCCACTTGTAGGCTCTTCAGCTCTCCCCAGACGAAAGCTTGCCCATGCCTGTGTGGGCTTGTACAGCCCTGGCAGCCCCTCAGCGTTATCTCACCCCAGCCAGGGCTATCATACTGCTGCGCTAGCTGCCACCCATGCTTCTGTGGTAGCTGCCTACTCACCCATGGCTGCTCGGGGCCGGCACTGCCCTGCCTCTGTGTCATACTCCTCGTGGTCGCTGGGGCAGAGGCAGAGGAAGGATCCCTCCACATTCTCGCAGAGCGCAGTCCCACACACGGCGACCATCAGCTCACACTCATTCACATCTGCAAAGCAAGGGCAGCGGTGGCAGCTGGAGCCCTGCCTCTGTATGGGCAGCCTGTGCATGGTCTGCAGCATGGGGTTATCCTTCAGCAGGGAGATGGAAGCTGCTAGGGATGAGCTGAGAGCTCTGTTCACACCATGGCTCAACACAAGTCTGGCAAGAGCTTCCTGCCCTGCTCTCAGTGGATTCAAGGAGCCTGAACTCCAGCTTGCAGTGAGTCACTGGATCACAGGATCATCCAGGTTTAAAGGGACTGCTGGAGATCTCTAGTCCAACCCCCTGGTCAAAGCAGGGTCAGTTACGGGATCCCACCAGGACGCTCAGGGCTTTGTCTTGTTAAGTCTTTAAAACCTCCAAGGAGGGTGACTGCACAGCCACCTTGGGCATCGGTTCCACTGCCTGACTGTCTTAACGGTGAGAACATTTTTCCTTATATTACACCCTGCCTGTTCTCCCTGGGCACCCATTAGATCTCTAACACCTTCAATACTTTCAGCCCCCAAGCACCTTCTTTCCATCTGCACAGAGAAGGGCTCCATGTTCACTGGGAGTCACTTGCTTTTTCACAGAGCCCTGGTCCTTTGCATTCCCAAGGATCTGCTGGGCTAAGAGGAGGGTTTTTGCCTCCATGAGCTGCCCCGTCCATGTCTGGGGTTCTCCATGCACGGGTGCAGTCCCCCGTCCATGCCCCAAGAGCCATCACATAGTGGGGACACCAGCCTGGCATCTGCCGATAGCTCTCCCTCACTGACAGGCAGAGCAATCGCGGGAGACTCACCAACGCAGTAGTGCCCAGAAGGCGAGCTCTCATAGCCACGGTCACAGAGGCAGCGGAAGGAGCCGTCCGAGTTCTCGCAGAAGCCATGGCTCCCGCACAGTGTCTCATTGGCGCACTCATCTATGTCTGCAGCAGAGCGGAGAGCAGGAATTGCCCCAGACCCCACCTCTCCCAATGGACACCCCCCCCACCCAGGCCTTTCTGCTCTGACCCCAAGACCCAGGGATGGGGCAGGCGTTCCCTTGATGTGAGGGACTGGGTCTTGCTGCCCCACTCACTCCCCTGACATGAGTGTGTGTTAAGAGAAGCTGCCTGCAACATCCAGAGCTGCAGAGAGGCCATGTGGATAGAGTGACAGGGGCAGGGCGGGAATGGGAAATGGATGGGAAGCGTGGGAGGCGACTGGCAGGGGCAACTGAGGGTAGCGCAGGTCCCTGCAGAGGTGTATAGGGACACTGAGCCTTTACAACCTGCTCACATCAGCAGGAGATACAAGGGTACAACTGAAGTGTATGAGACAAGCGCAGACAGATCTAGGATGATGCCTTCCTGCCCCATTCTTCATGATGTTGTCCTTCTCCAACTTCTACTGTGCCAGGGAGTAATCTGCCTTGCCCAAGCCTGGTGGGGTCGGACGGTCACAACTGTGTCCTCTGCCTACGGAGGGCAGGTTTACAGCCCTGCTGGCTGCATCCCACTCCCTTCCTACCACTGCACAGGGCAGATTTCCCTGCAGCAGGCAGAGCAGCCGTGTGCCCACAGCCCACTGCTCCCAAGGACGGGAGCAGCTCCACGTGCTAAGTCTGAGTCCTGGAGCAGCCCTCAGCCCAGCAGCTGGCAGCAGGTCTTCCTTGCTGCAGCCTTCCCTGAGCTGTGGGGAGCCTCAAAAACTGCAGAAACCCCTTTGCTCTGTCCTCTTTGCTGGAGCCTGAACTCCAAACCCAGACTCCCCAGCCTAGCACACAGCAGCCTTTCCCCTGACCCAGCCCTGCCAGGCAGGTGACTGGCACAGGCAGCAGCCCCAGCAAGCACAGCTTACAGGGAGCTGTGGTCCAGCCCCAAGCCTGGAATGGCTGTAACCTGCCCAGGACTCTCCCCCAGCAGAAAGCAGCACAATGCAGTGTCTGTTCCAGATGCCAGGAAGAGAAAAGTCTAGACACAAGCAGCCAGCTCAGCCAAGAAAACAAACTCTCAGTATTATCTGCCTCTCCACCAGCCACACGTTTCCTCCTTCTCCTCCTTCTCCCCCGTGCCACTGGCAGAGATGTCCCACAGCCACCCTGTCCCTGCCAGGAGGAGGGACAGGGACACCCGGGGCTGTACTCACCAATGCAGTCACCCAAGGGGGTCCAGTGGAAGCCGGGCTGGCAGCCCATGATACAGCGGTAGGAGCCCAGGCTGTTCTGGCACCGCCATGTGCCGCAGATGGCATCGCCATACTCTTTACACTCATCCACGTCTGCAGGGAGGAGGGCAAGGAGATGAGGATGGTCAGACAGGGACCCTCCTTGCTTACTGCAGCACTTAGGTCAAGTTCAGTTGGCCAGAGGCTCTGAGCCATTGCTAGTCCTCCTTACAAGTCACCAGCAACTTTGGGTGCTGGGAGCAAAACTGCCCTCCCCCCTGCACTGGCTGCACCCATCCCCCCAAATCCCAGGGGGCTGATATCCCCAGCGATGAGCTCTCACCCACGCAGTCATCAGTCTCCTGGGAGTGTTTGAACCCATTTTCGCACAGACACCTGTAGGAGCCTTCTGTGTTCAGGCACTGGCCTTGTGAGCACCGGGACTTGTCTGCACATTCATCCACATCTGCAAAATCAGGCCAAAATCATCAATCTGGATCTCACAGCAGGGGAGGGAGCAAAGGGCTGGACACAAGGTATGTCCCTGCCATCCTCTGGCTCACCTTGACAGCTGACTCCGCCAGCTGTGTTCGAGAAGCCAGGAGCACAAATGCAGAAGTAGGATCCTTGACTGTTGAGACACTCACCATTGGGGCTGCAGATCTCACTGTTCAGGCACTCGTTCACATCTGCAGAAGGAGCAGAGTCAGGGCCATACACCCAGCTCTGGGGGACACCCTTCCCCTAAGCCACATGGATTCCCTCTCCCCAGTCTCTTACAGGCAGCCCTCGCAGGGCTCCTGGCTTCTGGTTTTCTCTCCATGGAGGCAGAGATCTCTGTCCATGGTGATCCTGCATTTGGTTACGACCTTATGAATGTGCCATGCACGGTGAGATCATCTGCCTTGGCACTGGCATACTCCCTTCAGAGAAAGAAGGGGGATCTACAGAGAGGCTGTATGTCCTGGACCCAGAGGGCTGCAGGGATGTGGTTCATACCTTCGCACACAGTGCTGTTGATGAGCTCAAAGCCAGCCCGGCAGTGGCACTCATAGGAGCCCAGGGTGTTCCTGCACTCTCCTCCCAGGCATTGAACGGCAGGGTCCTCACACTCATCCACATCTGCCAAGCAGAAGGGCACAGCACAGAGTGAGGCCCCAGCTCTTGCTGCCACTGGAGAAGATCCCCACCCAGAGAAGCCATCACCCAGCTGTTGGTCTGCAAGGTGGGTTTGTGTTGCCCTCCCAGACTATCCCATCACAGTGAGATGAGGGCAGAGACTCCCTGTTACTGGGGTGTGACGAATCAGCCCAGACCCTTCACTGCCCTCCATCACAGAGACCAGGACAAACTGGATCGCAGCACCAAGTCAGTGGTGCCCAGTGACAGAACCAGAGGCAACGGGCACAAACTGAAACACAGGAGGTCCCATCTGAACATCAAGAAACACTTTTTTACTGTGAGGGTTACTGAGCATTGGCACAGATTGTCCAAAGAGGTTGTGTAGTCTCCCTCCCTGGAGATATTCAAAAGCCATCTGGATGTGGTCCTGGGCAACCAGCTCTAGGTGGCCCTGCTTGAGCAGGGGGGTTGGACAAGACAATCTCCAGAGGTCCCTTCCAATCTCAGCCATCCTTTGATTCTGTGAGCACAGGGATACTGCTAACCCCAGTGTCCACCTCAGGCAGACCTCTGCAGTAGGCACCACAACAACCAAGAGGCTAGCACAGAGCCACACCTGCTGACAAACCCTCTCTTCAGCCAACCGCACAAGAGCAAACACCAGGAAAATAAGCCAGCACCAGCCACACCTTCTGTGGCTCTGCTTTCCTACCTGCCAGGCTTACCTACAATGCCCTTCTCTTGGCAAAGCTGGCCGGGGGCCTACCTCAGCTCTTGCCCAGATGCAGAGCTCCTCACAAACCCTCTCCCACCCAACTCCCCCAGGCCTTGGCCAGAGCCTGCTGGCACACTGATGGTTTTCCTCACAGCAGAGGAGAGATGGGTGCCTTCCCTCTAACAGAGGGCTGCAACATGCCAGCAGACTGCCATTGCCTGCAGGCCCATGAGGTAGGGGGAAGCATTGGAGGACACTGCTAATCAGAATGATGGGCTGGTGTGCAAGCAGCAGAAGACATGCTAGTGAAGAAGATCCTGCTGTACTGTTCTCTCCTGCCAGGAGTTAAAGCCCTGAGACTGGCAGCTCCTGAGGGCAGGGCAGGGACCTTCTCTTCCCCTTCACAGAGCACTGAGCACGCCAAAGGCATAAATGAGCATCACTCCCTACTGCCTCAGGGCAGAATTCCCAGCTGTTCAGTCTTGAAGGGTCACAAGTAGCAATATTCTTTAATCCTTCTGGAGATGAACCATAACCTAGTTTATTTATCACAAAACTATCACAAAACCCTTATCATTTTTCAGATATGAAACCCAGATCCACAGACAAGGCCACCGGCCAAGGCAGGGAAGAACGTACCATCCTGCCATCAGGTCAGCATGACCCAAACAGTATCGAACCCTGATAAGGTGCCCTCATGACATGGCTGGGACAAGGTGGCTGAGAAGGGGCTCACATGGAGTCTTGGGAAAGGGGGAGGGCAGACAGAAGGGATCAAACCATGGTTCTTCCATTTGCACCCACAAATCAGATGGAAAATAAGTTCATTTCACGCTGCCTTTTTCAGACACCAAAACAGAGGAGAAGAGAGGGAGGAAAGCCTCCCTCTCCTCCCTCTGTGGAGGCCCCCATGCAGGGGGTCTTCTGAGAGTCACATCAAAGGCAAGATCTTCTCTTTGCCAGCTATATGCAGGCTGCAGAGTTCTGCAGTGCTCCAGAGAAATTCGCAGCACATGGCCAATCTTTAAAAAAATACCTTTGTCAGCTCTGCCCCCTCCTTTCCCTTGCCCCAAACAGGGAATTTGCATCAAGCCATCTCAAGCCTGGGACATCCCCTGGGGACAGCCACCAGGGAGGGAGTTTCCCTGTCTGCGCTGGGGCAGTCGGGTTGTAAGGCTGGGACGGGGCACTCTCACATCTGAGCAAAGCAACCAACACAGATCCATGCTGGTGTTAAGTATCTGCCACGCATACCTGGCACAGCAGAGCCCTTGAACTACTCTCTCCTTTTCAACATGTCCAAGTTACACTAGGGGCTGGGGAAAAAGATGAACCCTGGGTGCCCACAGTCCCTCCACTGGCTGTGGACCCAAGGTTTCTCCCTCTGTTGAGGACCTATATTCAGGGCGTATGCTTCTAGGCACACAGTTCTGAACTGAACCACACACAACTCCTCTCTGGCCATTTTTCCAGGCCTCCTGTACTCCTTTGGCCTTTGTCAGCATCCCCGAGGTCACCATTAGTCCAGGAGTCTCATCAATGAGTCGTTACCCCCCATCCCTTTCCTGGGTGAGGAAGATCACCTTCCTACTGCTCCAGCTGACATCTGCCTGCATCCCCACCCCACCTCCACTATCTCCTGATCGGAGAGCTGAAGAGCTGGAGAAGGACCTTGAGGCTAAAGGAGTCCCCGGGCCCCATCAACACCACAGCTATGGCAATGTCTCTTCCCTCATTCCCTCCAGCACCTGTTCTTCTGTCCCTAGGAAAGGGATACCTTCACATGTGCTGCTATCTCTGGACACAGTGTAGCCAGCATCACAAGCCATGCAGGAGTAGGAGCCCTCAGTGTTGAGGCAGAGTCCAGAGGGACAGGCAGCCTGGGCAGTGCACTCATCGATGTCTGCATAAGCACACAAGGGAGAGCAGGATGAGTGGGAAGGATGCGGAGGAACAACAATCAGGGGCAGATGCGTTGAGGGAACCAGCCAACACGGTGGCCAGGACTTGGGCAGAGCCAAGTGCTCAGGAAGAGCCCAGAGAAACCTCTGGGCTGAGTGTGTGACACTTCACAGGGTCTGGACTCACAGCTCTCCAGTACCTTGGCAGCTCTTCCCGTCAGGTGCCACCTCATAGCCCCAGTAGCACGAACAGCGGAAGGAGCCATCCAGATTGACACACCGCCCCTGAGCACAGGTGCCCTCCACAAGACACTCGTCCACGTCTGCATGACACAGTAGAGAGCAATGTGGAATGCAAGGGTGCTCAGGGCCATCCCTGCCACCCAAATTGCGAGGGCACTGTGCCCTGGCCACGCAGGCTGGCTGCCTGTGGGAGGAGCGTGCTGCTCATGCCACTCCTCCTTTTGAGGCCTGCAGGGAGCACTGCCACAGGGGGCGAGGGTGCTGCCCAGAGACAGCCCACATTCCTCACCAACACATCTCCCGTTCCTAGGCCGGTAGCCATCCCCACAGCTGACACACTTGTAGGAGCCTAGCGTATTGACACACTTCCCATGGGGACAAGGGCTGGGATCCATGCACTCGTTGATATCTGTGAAGAAACACACACCTTTCAGGCTCCCAACGGTGAACAATGCAACCTTCTCCAGGATGTCCCCTCCAGCCGGATCCTCAGAGTCCCCCTCTGGGGGACAGCAATGCCCAAGAAGAGGTGAGACAAGTTTGCCAGGGCTTGGGCAACACTTCTTGTAGTCCCACTTATCACTCAGGAGCCCACACCCACACCTGAGGGCTCACATAATCCAGTAGCGAAACCCGCTGCTGCAGGATGTTGCCAAGGCCAGGAATGTGCATGGGCAGAGAAAGGGATCAGAGAACATCTGTGCAGGGCTGTTTCATCAGGGACTTTCATAACTATGATTAGGATGCAGCCTCCAGCTCAGGAAGTCCTTAAGGCAAGTGCTTTCTGGAGGCCGTGCAGGAGGAGCAGCATTCAGTGCGTGCCCTGTTTCCTGTACCGCCTCCTAAAATAGTCTCCCACTCTGTTGGAGACGAGCTACTGAGAGAGGGGGATCTTTGATCAGGCATATCGTATGTTCACAAGGTTGAATGCTCTGAAGGGCCCAGGGTTGTGCCATGTGAGCGGGATGCTGCGGGGACAGGTGGCCTGAGTCTCTGCAGCCTGCTCTCCCTGCAGTCCACTTGCCAGCATGAGGGTCTGGTGACAGAGTCAAACTAGCATGAAAACGCATGGGCATCTCCTCCCAGAATGGGAAGCCCGGTAGGGGCTGATCATGGGGAATCTCCCTGCGGAGGCTGGAGAGAGAACTCTGCTCTCCCAGTCCAGGAAAGCCTGTCCCTCCTGCAGGCAGAGGAGAGGACAGATAGGCAGCCCTCAGGGGGGGCACAGGGCAGACAAACATCAGGGGGTCCTTCCGCCCTTCCAGAAGGAGACACAGAGCGGAGAGGAAAGAAAGTGTTCAACCCTGCACAGGGTGGGTTGGAGTGGCACAGGAACAGGGAGCAGCAAGCTTCACCTTCACACCGTCCTCTGGGGCCCATGGCAAAGCCTTTCTTGCACTCGCAGTGGTAGGAGCCTGGGGTGTTGATGCATCGCTGTCCTCGGCAGGTAGAGGGCTGCTCACATTCATCCCGATCTGGCAACAGACAGGGAGACAGTCCTGAAGTCTTACCCCTCCAGCATGGGGAAGGCTGGGTGCAGGAGAGGAGCTGCTCCACCTGCAGTAGGCTCTGCCCAGGGGACCCATGCTGGGGCTCTCCTCCAGCCCCTGCCTGTCCTAGCACCCCCCTTGCCATGAAGCAGTGATCAGGGCTGGCATCACAGGCTCCTTCCCAGATCATCCTGGGCAAGGTCCTGTCCCTGAACAAGCAGAAGAAGGTGATCCCCATGGCTCAGACTGTCCATGGGCAGGCCTGTGGGGAGGGAGGGTGTGCAGGTGTGCATGTGTGTGTGCACTGTGTGCATAAATGCTTGTGTGTGTGCATGTGTATGAAAGAGCACGAGGGCAGGAGTCTGGGGAGAGCTTGGGGAGGTGGCAGCCCTGTAGCAGGTGGACACCACTTACCCTCACAGCTCTGCTTGCCCTCTGAGACAGCCAGGGTGTACCCAGAGTAGCAGAGGCACAAATAGGAGCCCACACTGTTGATGCAGCGACCTTTTCCAGCACAAGGATCTTTCAGGCATTCATCTTCATCTGTGCCCGGGCAAGGGGGAATGAAGGAAGACAGGCAGTCACCACCCGCAGCTGCCTGCCAGCCCCCGACCAGCCCCCTGACAGCCCCATGGATAGGGGCTCAGAAGAGCTGCCAGAAAACCTTCCCTCAGGAGCCTGAAGGACCAAACGGTCCATTGAGGCCCGGCAGGCAGAGGAGGTGCCAACCTACCGATGCAGTGGAGGCGGCTGGGGTCCAATGTGTAGCCGGAATGGCACAAGCAGCTGTACCCCTCCGGGGTGAGCACGCAAGTGCCAGCTCCGCAGGAGAGGGGTGAAGAAGCACAGCTGCTGACCCCTGGGAGGAGAGAGCAGGGAGTTTGGAGCAGCACTGAAAGGGTGCACAGAGTCTAGCATCTGCCTTGTGTCCCCAGCACCACACCGGGAAGGCTGCTTTTCCCCTTCTTGGACAGCAATGGTGAGCCTGCTCCTCTATGTTTTCAGGCAGCCTGCACCTGTAGGTCTGCAGGGAGGACACAGCAGACTCTGCCACCTCCTCCAGCCTGAGCCCAGCTGGGATGCCCCAGTCCCCTACACCGCTCACCTGCTCCCTGACCCCACAAAAGGATGGTGAGGAAGGCTGCCAGCCCTGTGCCTTGGAGGAGGGCTGGCAGCAGAGCCTGGCACCTGTGAGAGGGCTCCGTTTGGGGTGACAGCAGTGCTCCCCCCACCTAGTGCTCTGCTAAGCAGGGTACAGAAGGCAGTGGGGGGGCAGCAGGGCACCCGCACACCCCTTGGCACTGAGCCAGCTGCGGGGGGTGGGGGGGCCAGCCCAACCCCAAACAAAAGGCTATTGACGAAGACGCATTCCTCAGCAAGGTGCCTCTGCCAGGCCTGCTCCCCAAGGTGCTCCAGCCCCCGGCGGAAGGCAGGGGCTGTGCTCCCAGACACTTGAGCAACCCTGGAACAACAGCGCCCTTGTTTCCGGCGCAGTAAACAAGCCGCCCCGGGAGCCACATGCCTCCCCTTGCTCTCCCCCTTCCCGATGAGTCAGCTCACGCCGCGGGGGGAACGAGGCCAAAGCCACCAGAGCGGACGCGTGATCCCCCTGGCCCAGCAGCCGCTGCTGCACCAGGCAAGTGAGCTGCAGGCAAGGAAGGACCCAGAAAGCCAAACATTTTGATCCCCGTATGGGATCACTCTCATGCCTCCCCACGGCCGGCCGGCTTTCCCTGGCTGGCAGCAACCAGGACCAGCTGGGACAACACTCCAGGGTGGCAGGGCAGGCACTTTTCTTTGGGAAGGCAAGGGGGACATGTGGGAAGACAAGCAGGCTGAGGAATGGAGAGAGACCCTGGGCAGAGCTTAGGGCATAATTTCCCCATAGTGCCAGACAGAGAGAGGAGGGAAATCTCTGGGAACAGTGGACACATACCCGAGCCCTGTGCTGGCATCTCTGTTGGAGCAGCAGCATCCCAGGTGGTGGTGGGGCCAGGCTGGGGAGGACCATGCCAGGACTCCTCTTCCTCTGCTGAGGAAGAAGAGAGGTGAGGTCTAGCACCTGATCCCAGGCAGAGACGTCTGCCCAAGGTTTACCTGTGCTGGGTGTCCCCGCATCCACAGCCCCACAAGAGCACATGGGAAGGGGCCGCAGGGTGGCTGCAGCAACTGCATCACCTTGTTATTTAACACAGCCTCCTCTACCTCGCTGGAAATCCACCACCTCCCAACATCCACCCCTCTGGTGTGGCAGGGGTCCCTCGTGCCACCCCGCAGCCAGCCCAGCTGGGAGCCTGTCCTGCCCGGCACCAGGGGCTGCCATGCAGAGGAGGCAACTCCCAGCCTCCCCACTCTCCTCCCTCCTCGCTGTCCCTGTCCTCTTCCCCATGACCGCCCTGCCCTTCCGCCAGCCGGTCACTCACCTCTGCGCATGGCAGGCTCTGCGGTGGCATCCTCAGCAGCACCCTGAGGGACAGGAACATAGGACTGCCTCTGTTGATGTGCATGTAGCTGGGATGCAGCATCCCTGAGACATTTTCCCACCCACCTCCTGGCTCCTCTTGCTCCCCAGGACAGCATCCTGAGAGGAGAAGCTGCCATGCCTGGGTGCAACTGACAGGGCCACTTTGACCTGCGTGCATCATCCTGAGCAAAACACAGCTCCTGGCTGTGCCCAGGGGGCTGCCCACAGAGGGGACAGTGCCAGCATACTGTGCGGGTGAGAGCCAGGGCACTGCTACCAGGCAGGCATCTCCACCAGGTGGCCAGGAAGGGCATCTGGGCACAGTAAACACTGCCACTGTCACCAGCGGCTCTGGTTGGCTGAGGACAGTCACTGCTTTGACCTGCCTGAGGAGTGCTACCTACTAGAAGGGTGCTTGCTACTAGATGCTCTTTCTCAGCATCCCCTCCTGGCAAACCCATGGCTTCCAAAGGAGATGTTGGAGCACAATCTGGGTCTCTGCTCCAAGGATCTTTCGACAATGGATGAAGAAAACAGCTCTGCTTCAAATTTGGAATCTTTGGTTCAAATTTCTGCCCTGTCTTGAGATTTCTCATGTGTCTTTGAGCAAGTCACTTCACATCTATGAAGCAGTGATGATGGCAGTGCTGTCCCCTCTCTCAGAGAGGCTCCAAGTATGTTATGAGGGCTGGGCTGCTATAGCAAGGGGCAGAGACGCTCAAGAGAGATATGGCCCAACCTCTACTGACAGCAGGGATCAAGAGACACATTTTTCAAGTAAGACTCATAATAAAAAAACCCAGCCCCAGGAGAGCCTGGCAAAGAATCAGTCCCCAGGCTGCTCCCATCAGACAGGGGGAATTCACACAGCCTGTGTGGGAGACCCCTGCCCCGACTGCTCCAGGAGAGTTTCTGCTGCACCCACAACAGCACAGGGAGACCTGTCGGTGAGCTGGGCTTGAACACAACACTGGGCTCTGCAGGAGGAGCACCCCCTAAGCTGACTGCAGCAGTTCCCCTTCCCCTGCTGCCCATCAGCCCTACAGGCAGGCCAGGCTGACAGCACGGGGTGAGCACCCACACCTCAGCCAGCTCCAGCCTCAACTTGGGCTGCTACTCCAGCCCCAGCAAACACCAGCTGGAGCTAACGCTGACCATGAATGAGTGCGGCAGAGCCTTCAGCTCCTGCTGGTTTGAGCTAATGGCCTCTTCGCAAGGGCTGAGCGGACACGTGGCACAGTGCCTTCAGCCACAGCAACTCAGCCAGGGTGACAGGGTTTGCAGTTCATATGCTGTTCCCTGCAGCAGCAGCTACTTGCTCTTTTCAGTGTGCTCTCTGACACAATTCACACCTCCCTGTCACTTATTTGTATGACATCCCCCTTCCTGCCCATCAAGCTACCATGGACTCACCCAGATGTAGCAAGACAAACCTTACTCACCTGCGCAGCAGGAGAAACTTCACCTGGAAAGTGAAATAGTGCATGGTGAGTAGAGATAAGGCAGGCAGGCATCCTCCTCAAATCCTGGCTGCCCTATCTTCACCCCACCTCTAAGACCTCGCTGCTCAGTCCCTCACACTCCTCTGCAAGAGCTTGTTCCCAAAGCTAATACACATGGACTCCGCTCCTGGCACTGCACAGACCACAGGAGCTTCCACTCCAGCAGGTGCTGGCATGACCAGTTGGTCACACTTCCCTCCAGCTGGGCTGGACAAAAGCCCAAGGACTGCAGTGATAGGGCTCCCAGACAGACCTGAGGTCCCGGTGGAGGCAGCCTGGCCAGCCAGCACCAACTACAAAAATGCAGTCGCAGGAGCCTGAAACACTCAACCTCCTCTCCAAAGGCTTGAAGACGTGGTATCTTGTGCCCCAGGAACACTAGTACAGCTGAAGAACACCTTGCATTTTCATACAGATGTAGAAAGTCCTTATCAGCTAGAATTCCATCCATGAGGGCATGGCAGGACCTGAGAATTTGCCCACCCTTTGCTAGGGGCCCAGATGGAGGAGCTTTAAGAAGGAGACCCCACACTACCCTCTCCTGCCAAGGTGCCAGGGTGGGGGAATGCCTCCAGGATGCTCCCACGCAGGCCGTCCTGCAGATGCTGTCTCCTTGCTGCCCAGTCCAATGTCCAGTTGCTGGTCTCCCCTTGTTCTTCCAAGCTGAAGGGCAGCTCTTCTGCCTCTGCCTTCCTCATCGACAGGCGGATATCAGAGCTGGAGTAGGTGTAGCCATGCCCTGCTGGGCAAATCTCCTTGAAGGCTTCTGTGAGGGAAAATCAAATCAAAACTTTAAAGGGTAGAGGTTGGAAGGAAGAGACTGGTGCAGGAATCACCTGGCTTACTGCACCCAGACACGATGGTGGGACAAGTGGAAGAAAGGAGTGCTAAGATGGGTGGGCAGGTATGTGAATGCAGGTACCAGTTTCTTCCATCCTATAATTTTCTGGAGATTTCTAAGGGTTAAATCCTTATAGAAACACATCTGGGCTGCAGTGGGTGATTGCTTCCAGCAGAAGGATTCTGCTCACAGGGCATGGTGGGTTTCTAACAGGCACTGGCTGGTACTCCCAGACACCAAAAACTAAATCCCTCCCATGGGTCAGTGCCGCTAGGAAGGGATCATGCCACAGGAAAGTCCAAGCTAAGCAAGGGAGCAGATAAAAGTGAACCCCTGGTACCTTGGCACTGAACGCTTTGCACATCACTCAAGATGCTCTGCACAAACCGCCTGAAGATTTTTCCAAGCCCTGAGGATTTCAGTGCTTTCCCCTCCAACCTATCCCATGCTGAGATATGCCAAACTCATCCTCACCTGACTTTCATCCAGCAGGAAATGTACGAGAGACAAAAGGGCTGTCGAGCAAAGCCAGACACAGACGTGGCTGAGCTCTCCCTCTGGTACAGTGGTTTCCCATCATGGATTTCTCTATCTTCCCAGTATTATCCAGGTCTGCTTCCTGGGCTGCTGCACCCATCTCACAGGCCAGCATTTGCACAGCCTAGCTCTGGGGACTGCAGCCGTCTGCGTGGCAGCATGTTCAGGCAAGCCCAAACCCCATTCTAACCAGAGCAGGCAAAGTCAGAGCAGGCATGTCTCACCTGAGCCAGGTATGGGGCATTCCTCGCAGTTCCTCCCCCAGCCCTTGCCGACACGGCTGCAGCAGCAGATCTGCTGGGTGATGTGGTGGGAGAGGGGAAAGGAGCACACACCTCCGGCTGCCGAGCGGTAACACAGCCCCTGCTCCATCGACACTGCTTTGTCCGCTGAAACACAACAGCAGAGCCAGTGCCAGAGGTCAAGCTCTACGTTCTCCGAAAAGAAAGCGGAGGACACTTGGTCTCTCCCCCTCGGGCCAGTCTCTGCCCATGCCTCCCAGCCTTTCCTGAGGGCTGCCCCATCCTCTCCCCAGATCACCCCCCAGCCTTCAGCCATCAGGGCATTCCCCCACCAGCGCCAGCCACAAGCAATTGTGGGAACTCTCTCAATCCAGGAAGCTGTGTCCTCTGCTGCTGCACCACAGGCACATCGCCTCCAGGCTCTGCAGGGGCCATAAGATGTCCATGGCAAAGAGCAATGCATGAAAGGGGCCCAAGACATGGGGACCCAGCCTGCACACAAGCGCAGGATAGCATGACTCAACCACACTTGCAAGAGATGTGAAGCACACTGCAGCTTCCACTCAGCCATGGGGTCCTGCTCAGGTGCCTTCCCAAACTGAGGGGTTCCCTGGAGCACTTACAGATGCAATGGCTACGGGACAGGTCCAGCATGGTGCCAGGCTTGCAGGTGCAGCGGAAGCTGCCACGAGTGTTCATACACTCAGCATCTTTGCACAGGCCCGGCATCAAGCACTCGTTGATATCTGTGGACAGGAGAGAGCCTGGTGAGACGTGAGGAAGCTGAGGCTGAACTGAGCCCCCTACCCAGTGCCTCCCATTCAAGTGCTGCAGACTGAGGGCGTCTCAGCTGGGCTGGTGTCTGAGGCTTGTGAATGACTACTCTGCTTCGCGGTCCTTGTGGAAAACAGATGTGGCCCCTGCAGTGAGCCACCCTGACACGATCACTCTTATGGCCATCATGGTTGTTGTTTGCAAGCCTGGACTGGTGAGTCCTGTCCTTTCACCTGATCCCTGGTCCTGCTCATATGGAACCATCATCCACAGAGGATCCTTACTAAGAAACTCAGTGAGACCATGCAGGGAGGGCAGTGACTGATCTCTTCAGGAGGTGGAGGGATGGTGGGCCAGGCTGTGGCTCACTGCTGTAGTGTCTTCTTGTAGGAACAGGTTGAGCAAGTGGGAAGTCACCAAACTCAAGCCCTACCTCGAGCTCTGCCTCTGCCCATGACTCAGCACACATCACATGCAGTCTTCAGTAAAGGAGCTGGCCTTATCCTAGTGAAACACCATCAGGCTCCCCCATTTGTCCTCAATAAAGCCCTTCCTACAGCACCACGTAGGAATGTATGAGCTAAGCTGGAGAAGACAGGGATTGGTAAAAAGGTGCATAAGGGGGAGCTGAGGGCAGCTTTCATGGTGGAGAGTGAGTATGAAGCCCTCCTCATGGATTGATGTAGCTTTTTATCTTCACTAAAGAGCTTGGCCCAGAAAAGTCAGCGTGCTGATTAAATGTGCTGTGTCAGGAGGCACAAGCAGTGAAGGAAGAGCTGGATGGGAGCATGAGGCGCCAGGAGCAGGATGAAGCCCAGCACCACCCCAGGACAAATCACAGGAACATATACTACAAGCTAAGAGGTGGGAGCAGGCAGTAAGAGGGACCTGAGCACACTTGCTGCTCACAGGACAGCTGTGAGCTGCCAAGACCAAGAAATGCCAATATGATGCTAGGCAGCATCATGCCAAACACTTTCCAAAGACACGGGGCAGTCCCAGTGCCAGGGTACAAGACCTCAGGTTCCCTGAGAGCCCCCAGTAGAGCTCTAGAGACTGTCTCAAGGTGGAAGAGGTGCAGAGGCAGGCTGCTGGGACACTCGGAAGAATGGACATACGGGAAGAGCCTGACTGAGAGCAACTAGGCTCAAGAATGTCTTTCCCAGCACTACCTTATTCTTCAGAGCTGAAGCATCACTGCTTGGTGGAAGTGGGGGTGTCACACAGACAGCTATAACAGCTGGAGTTCAGACTTAATGACCTGAGAGGTCCTCCCCAGTCCTGTGCTCTTAAACTCCCCCATTCACCCCACCAGCTGCCCCATACATTGTTGAGACACACAGGGGCCATCAAGACCAGGCTATGATGTTCAGTCAATTGGAAGTACCAACGCTACAGGGATGTGCAGCAGGCCAGAGAGGAGTAGGGTTTGGCTGTCGAATATAATGGTTTCCTGCTCTGTACCAAACACAGGACAGAGTTCATGAGAACAATCAGTGGCCAGACCCCAAATGTGCTGGGAACCCCACTCAGAGAAGAGTCTTGGGATCTCTGGAGGAGCCTCAAGGCTCATCCCTATCACTCCCCAACAGAGTCAGAGCACTGTGTCATTCCAACACACCAACTGGACGAAGTTTTTTGACTTTACATAAGCAAAGGGATTGAAGGGATTAGAGTAATGAGAGCACAAAACAAACAAGCACCAGGGGCTGGACTTTATGAGCTTAATTTAAAACAGGGCCACATCCCGGTCTCAGTCCAACCCCCTCTATTCCACTCGCAGCAGAGGACCCACCTGCAGTGGAAATCTGCACGGGGAACAGAAGCAGGCAGACGTGCTCAGGGCCATGCACTCCTACCCCCTGCAGCATGCCAGGGATGGGGCTAGCCCACAAGAAGAGGCCTCAGGGACCATAAACCAAGATCCCTACACTACCTCAACTGCTTCTTCCCACCCCACACAAGCCTGCCGGTGCTCCTCAGAAACAGCCACGTGGGGTCAGGCAGGCAGCCTGTGGTGTAAAGATGCAGCTTGGTTTACCCTAGTGTTTGGTGAGCAGAAAGGACCTGAGTGAGCAACAGACACTGAGGATATATNGGAAGGGGAAGGGGAAGGGAGGGAGACGTTGCAGAGATAAGCCATTTGTTGCTCTGGAGAAGGCACCTTTCTGTCCATACAGAACAGAGGAAAGTGGGCTCTTGCCAGGACCCCCCTGCAGTCACTCATCTGTGCTTTGACAACAGCCTGCAAAGCCAGAGCTCAGCTTCTTCCCAGCTCAGCTCCTCTCCTACAGCCAATGACCTCAGGAACGATCAGCTGCTGTCCAGCCCCGCTCCTACCTGGGCTGGCAAGAGAAGGCCCTGTGTAGCCTCTCCCACAGTCTATCAGCCAAACTGCTCACTCTGGACCCTACGTGAGGTGCTGGGCTTCCTGACACACATCCCGCTGCAACAGCAGAGATGGGAAAAGAACTCAAGGCAGCAGGCTGTCTGCAGAACAGTGCTTCTCCAGCCTGGCTTATGAAGGAGCATGCAAAGGCACAAATCTCTGGTTCATGGCCCATGTGCAAAACCATCTTCCTAGCCAACTCCACAATGCCATCTCCCTCTGCTCCTCAGAGTGCTGTCTCCCTGCTCCAGAGGAGACACAAATCCACAGCAGGCACCACAGGTCTCTGCTCGCTGACATGAGTCCCTCAGCTGCTCTGCTCCTCTGGCTCCTATCTGATGTCTCAGGGTAGCTCCTCATACCCATCACTGTCTGTGGCCACATAAGGGATGAGATCTGAGCACCAAGGAGAATAGAAGCTGTTGCCTTGTTGAAAGTTCTCCCTGAGGACAATGTGGGGAGGTTGAATCATTAATTAAGTAAGCATGGTGGAAAGTCCCAGCGAAAAAGAGATGAGTCATTGGATTGCCAGCCCTGGGTTTGCATGGCCGGGGCCCAGGCTCCCTGCTGCATCTTCGAGATGACACCTCTCAGCTTATCATGAATCATGAGAAAGGAACCATAAAATTCCATGTCAGCCAGAGCATGGAAAACCACAAGCCCTGTGGGCCAAAAGATGCCAAATAAACATGAACTGGAGAGAAAAGTAGAGTGATGGTGCCTTCTTCATACAGAGCTGAGGGACCACAGGAGTGAGAAATGGATAGATCCCAGCAGCGTGGGGCACGCAGGGTAGCCTGGCAGCACAGGCAAGCAACATGCTTGGAACAGAAGGACTTGCTTTTATGGCACTCTCCCACTTGAAAATGAACAACTGAACAAGCTGACAACCTTCCCAAATGTTTTCAGACAACAGAATTTCTGTTGCTTCAGATGACGGGAGAAGTGTTTTTACATTCATACATAGCAGAGCAGCAGCATAGGTCCTTACTGTGTCAGCAGGACTTAGTAGGTGAGTTTTCTTGTGCTGACCCAACTATGTGCTGACTATGCTTATCAGCTGAGTCATGTAGTTCAGTGTTACCTATTTTTTTTTCATGCTTGGTGAAAGCACAGGGATTTTTATAAGTCATGTTCTTTGTAGATCTGTATCAGGGAGTTAGGTAACTGCATTTTACTTGTGTAGATAGTGACAGCTCTGACACTAGATGTGGGAAGGAGAGGAAGGGATGAAAGCAGCATCCTTACCTTGGCAGTGGCTCCGGTTCAGCCTCTTGTATCCTTGGGGACACTCCACCTGCCCATTCTCCATCACAGGGTGTGCTGGGAAGAAAGCAAACAGTGTGACACACCAGCAGTAGAGCCAGCCACCAGCATCTTACCTTCTCTCTGCCCTCCTTGCGGAGGGGAAAGGGTTCCTCGGTCTGCCTTGGCTGGGCCTCTGATGACTCCCAGGGCAGAGGGAAAGGTGGGAGCAGCCATGTTTCCCAAGCAGTGTCTTCTGCTGCCTGGCAGGTGCCAAAATGGTGACCCAGAGGCGCTGTCAGTGCTTCATATTTATCACTGTGTCACCTCAGCTCCTTCCAGGCCAGCTTGGATAGCACACAGCAAGGGGGATCAGAGTGAAAGGAATGACAGCGGTCCTTCACAAGATGCTGAAATAACAGCCCAGGGTCTGTTTATTACATTTTCCTCCTTTTTTACTGCATGTGATTTCCTGCCCTGATCACTCTCATCAAAGAAAATTTCAAATTGCTGCTTAAAATAGTTTTGTGGGTTTCAAAATGGCCTATAACCCATACAATGAAACCGCTCCAAATTTTTTAAAGGCAAGTAAAATGTGGCCCATAAATTCCAAGGAAATCAAATTTAGGCACCGTGTTTTGGAGCAAGGGAAAGGGAATCCGGGATGTGATGGGCTGGGAAGTGAGTAAGCATGGGGTGGGGAAGGAAGAAGGGTGCTTTGCCTAAGGATGGGATTTTCCCAGGGTGGAGTTTCTTTTTAATTTTCTGGACCATACGCTTGGAAACAAGAAGTACGTGTAACAGCTAAGTGACTGTCCAGCCATATTCCCACCACTCAAATTCCTCCTGCCTGGCATCAGTGGCTTACACCCTCGGGTCATATGCAGAAAGCCCTCCATGGCAACAGCCCTATGGAGGATCTGGCTGATTCCTAACACATTGCAGATTTCAAGAATGAGGGACAAGTTGAGATCATTCTTGCGGCAGTAGATGGTTGGAAAGAGCCTGCAAAGGTTAAGAACACAAACAACATGCTGGGGGCAGAGAACAGGCTCTTTGTCCTGGACACTTTGACCCTATAATGCAGTTTAAAGCCATTGTAGGACACTTCTTGAAAGGCAAGTTAGGCACCAGCCTCCTAGGATGAGGTGCTTGGGAAATAAAAGACTGGAGAACAACATGCCAGTCACCAGCTTGTGCCAGGAAGGAGAATAGAAAGCCTGGTTTCCCCAGGTGTATTAAATGAAGCTACAAGGTTTTCTGGGTGCAGAGAGATCCTCAGTGGCTGGATGAGAGACTAAGACGAAAAATCTATTCACGCCCTTCAACAGTTCAGTCATGAATTGTAAGCAGGAGGTGCTTACATATATTGGGATGTTAGGGGCAAGGGCGTTGCTGGTGATATAGGGAATCGCTCGGTACACCTCCAACCTTCTGGGAAGGGAAAAATCACCTCTGGCTCACAGGCTTCAGGCTCAGTGCCCCCGTGGGATTCCAGGTCCTCCCACACCGCAGCCTGTGGCCTCAGGGTGGATAACAGGCATTAACTGTGCTTGGAAGCATCTGTCAGCCTCAGCATGATGTGATAACAGATGCTCAAATGAAGCAGCATCGTTATGTGCGAGCCCTCCGATGGGGAGCCAAGCATGCTGGAGATCAAACAGCGATGACACGTGTCAGAGCCCCGCTCCCTCTCTGAAAAGCTTTGTGGAGAAACAGACCCTGCAGCATCCCTCTGCCAGATGCTGCTGAGAAGAGGGCAAGGCAGAAAATACCAGTTATGAGGGCTGAGCGTGCAGGTCTCGTGCCACCTCAGCACTTGTACGACACCAGTCTGCAGAAACTTGTGTCTTGTTACTGCAGCAAATCACTCATGAGGCTACGAACAAATGTCTTGATTTTGCAAAGAAACTCGCGTTCCCTGGAAAGAATAACTGTAATGTAATGTGAGCAGATCTCTCTGTACCAGGGGAACCAAGACAGTTTCTGAAGTACTGGATGGAGGCTGATCTCTTTCTGCCAGGACCTGGCTACAAGGGAAGACAGCAAGTGGCTGCAGGAGGATGTAAGCTATTAACTCTCAGCTTTGTACTTGGTTACTCGAGCAGAGGACCATTTCCTTTCATGAGCTCTGATGCTGCCGAACTACAGCAGAGATGGCCAAAAACCCCTGAAAAAACAGCCTAGGATACCTGTGTTTACTGCAAAGTGGATCACCAACCACCCCTCTCCCACACAGCTGGGAGGCCATTCTTCTGGAACCCAGCAAAGGGCAATGCCTGGGAAAAAGCCAATCTGATGATCAGAGAGGGCAGAAAACTGTCAGCACCCACAGCCAGAGGGGTCCCAGCCTCCTGTGTCTGTCTGTCTGTCTGTCTACACTGTCTCCAGGAAGGGCTGCTCCCAGAGCCTGAGGCTGGGGACAGAGCAGCTGAACTGCATCTGTCAGGCAGAAGGACTGCAGGCTTGCTGAGGGTGTGATTTTAAAGCCTCAGCACCCGGGCACTTCAGCCTTGCAGGTGCTGCACCAAAGCGGTATGTTCACCAGGTATCTGCACACCAGAATTCCCCCACGGCTCTCCTCATCGCTCCCTCCAGCTCTGCTTCATCCCACCACCCAGCACTGCTTTCTCCAAGCTCCACAGGCACTGGGCATCCCCAGCGGGGCTGGGGTCTCACAGGGAANCACTGAGGATATATGGACACCAAGGATATACGGACACCAAGGATATACGGATGCCAAGGTGCCAGTGTGTGTCCTGTGCCGTAACCCCTGTGCATGCACACCTCCCTACCACTGGCTCCAGGCACCCCAGCCTGCAGCCTCCAAGACAATCTTTGCCTCATGCCTAGCAACCACATTATCCCGTCCAGTGCCATCCTTCTTGCTGGTCCCAGCAGCACTGGGAGGCTTCCTGACTGGGTCTGCCAGGCACTCTCAACTCAGACTCATTGCAGCCTTGTTCCTGGTCAATGGGATGCTGAANCTGTGTCTGTCTGTCTGTCTGTCTACACTGTCTCCAGGAAGGGCTGCTCCCAGAGCCTGAGGCTGGGGACAGAGCAGCTGAACTGCATCTGTCAGGCAGAAGGACTGCAGGCTTGCTGAGGGTGTGATTTTAAAGCCTCAGCACCCGGGCACTTCAGCCTTGCAGGTGCTGCACCAAAGCGGTATGTTCACCAGGTATCTGCACACCAGAATTCCCCCACGGCTCTCCTCATCGCTCCCTCCAGCTCTGCTTCATCCCACCACCCAGCACTGCTTTCTCCAAGCTCCACAGGCACTGGGCATCCCCAGCGGGGCTGGGGTCTCACAGGGAAGCATGTGTGCAATAAGCTCACACGTCCAGAAAGGAGGAGGTGAGCACGAGGCAGCCACAGCACAGGACTCCCACCAGCACCTTTGTTCCCAGCTAGAACAATACTTGAGCACAGCAGAATGAGAATGGAAATGAATGCACAGAAATCAGGCAGCGGGGCTTTGCAGCCTAGCAGGACGATCTTTAAGCAGCAAGGCACACTTCAGAAGTTGTCCATCGCTTCCCAGGAGAAGAGGCTTCACCCAAGGGCCCTGGCTCCCCACACACTGTGTGAAGACAGGATGAAGAAGCTCAGTCTGATGGTAAAGTAGAAAGAAATCACTTCTAGTGGTGGCAGCCACAAGGACCTGAGCAAGGCAAGGTTTGTAGGGTGAGATAATATATTGCCTTAGGCTAGCCAATATCACTCTCTTAAAAGGGGAAGAGGAAGCCTGTGGTCAGATGAGAAGTGAAGAAATGCTTGGCTGCTGAAAGCTAGCCCATTTCTTTCAACTCTTTCCATTTATCATACAAAAGGCATTATCTCTCTGAGAAACCAGCCCTTCTTTACTGTCTGGGACAGACTCCCTGTGGCACATGGCGTAGCAGTGGCAGGACCAGCCCCTTCCATAGCCTCCTTCCTATATTTCCAGGGCTTTTTCCTCTGTATCTTCCCTGATCTGATCACAATAAGAGCAGACCAGGGGGTTGATTTTCAAGAGGCTTCCTGTGGCTGTTTCAATGCCTGCAGGCACAGCACAGGGGAGCTTGTGGCTTGTGGAGCCGCTCGGTGTTTCTGATGACGGCGGCTCCATGGGTGAGCTGCCACCCCTCTCGCGGTGGGAGGTCTGTTTGGGGAGTGCTGCGGATGCCAAACCAGACATTACAAGATCCAACTTTCCAGTGAAATTCAGACTTTTCTCTAGGACAAAAAACTTGAAAAAACATGGGGAGTGGGAATAAAAACAAAACAATAGCCTTCAAAGACTTGTTTCTTAATGCAGTTAAAACCCATAGGCAGGAGGAGAGAAAGCAGCCCAGGAAGATCTGCAGTGAGCACAAGCGGTGGGTGCGCAGCCCAGCCCACGCTCGGGCTGACTGCAGCCTGAAATAAGGCACAGCAGGCAGTGAAAAACCAGGACCTGGAAGATGCAGATTTACTGCTGCAGCCAAAAAGTCCCCCAAACCCCCACAGAAAGGTGAGACTTGTAGCTCCTGCGCAGTAAAGAAGAGGGTGTCCATCACTGATATGGGCTTCTCCTGGAGCGTTACTGGTTGCAGAGCTGTGTGGTTTCAGGGACAGGGAGGAGGTGGAAGAGGAGGGCTTGGACCCCCTCTGGGCAGATACCCTCGCCTTGCCTTCAGAAAAAACTCTCCGCTACCAGCTTCCTTTATCCCCACATGCCTGAGGAGGGCCAAGGCTTCAGGGAAACCAGTGTCCAAATCCACATCCTCCCTGAGGTCTGTGTCAACCTGCAGCATGGGTCTTGTTGATTTTAGCTTCCATGGACCATCTCCTGACCTTGTTCCAGCATGTTCTTCTCCACAGACCACTGTATACCCCAAAATAGTATATGGTCTGGCAGGTAAGCAGAAGCAGCTCTTCCCAGCAGTGTGCCTGCTACTAGCAGCTTCATCACCAGCACTGCTCAAATACCCTGCTGATCCTTGGGCTTCCTACCAGCCACATCCAAGTGTCTCTACATCAGCTGCTTCCTCAGCCTCCAATTCCCTTTTGCCTCTGTCAGTCTCCTCCGAGTTTTACCTTCCAGCTCCCATATCCTCCTACCTACCTCTCTGTTCCAGCCTTTCAGTGTGTATTCCAGCATCTCCTCCAAGTACTAAAGACCCAGGAGGGTCATTGGATGTCTCCATCTGATTTCTCTTATCTTGTGGTGCAGCACATTTCATCCAGCCATCTCCAGCTGGAGCTGAAGGACTGAAGCTGCCTGACAGCATGCAGGTGTCCTGCCACTCTCCAGGGCCCTGCCTCTGGCTCATCAATTTCTTTCATGGGTTGGATGACAGCCTTTGCCCCAACAGCTCAGAGAGCAAGGTCTCTTCTCTCTCCTTTCTCCCAGGGCTGCCTCTGACATATCCTGGGGATCCCACCTTCAGTTCTCACTTACAAAAGCAACAGCAAACTCCCAGCAACTTCTACTACAGCCTCCTCGAATATCCATTTCTCTGCCCACTCCTCTGAAGGGGCCTAACCATATACACCCTCCCAGCAGCAAACCAGACAGCCAAAAGCCTGAGCAGAGCCTAAGAAAACCTCTGAGACTAATGTAACACCCACTACAGAGAGTCCTGACCAGGTCAACCCCACCTCTACCTTAATTCTGTACTCAGCTTTTAACATAGTCTCCTTAGGATGCAAAGCATTTACGTGCCTTGGCTTTTCTGATGCTGGGAAAAACAAAAAATAGTAGGGATTTGTCATGGTAGGTTTGCTCGGACAGATGCCCGCCTCCGATTCGTCTTCTTCTCTGATGTCTTTCCGCACACAAACACGTACCAAACATGAAAGTCGAAGTCGACGGAGACATCCGGACATATCCAGACTCTACTAACAATCAGTGTCTCGGGCAGACAGTCAATCCAAACAAGTTCTCCATTTGTCTAGCTCTTGCCTGGCTGCACTTCTGTACATTTGTAAGTGTTTACACTGAACTAACTTCTGCCATTTCTGTCTCTGGTTGCTGGAATTAAACTCCCAGTGCTGTCAAGTCTGCTCTGGTGCAGGCCTCCCTGGGACACACAAACACAAGGAGAAGTTCTCTCTGAAGACCACAGTGCCAAGAAGAAAGCTGGAAATGTCCACTGGACACGTTATCTCTGTGCACGAGACACCAGGTCACTGAACTACAGCCCAGTGACTTTGAGTGAGCACAACACAGGCCAGCAAGACCAGGAAACAGAAGGGATGTGAATGTAGGATGTGGTCTACAGGCAGGAATGATCGGAGTGATGCCTTCATACTGAACAGGCACGGACCTGAGAGCCCTGGCAGAGGAAGCACGGGTCAATGAGAGGTCACAGTGCTCGGTGGTTCCATTAGAGCAGTAAGATCATGGAGAAAAGACTGTTTCCCCAGCTCCAACTCTGGGGTGAGATCTCTTGTCTGTGAAGAAAGGACACCAGCAAAAAGCATGCCAGCCGCCTGGGCTTCTCACTTCACAACAGCCGGGCTCTCTTATGCTGCCTCCATTAAGTATCTTACAGCTCACTTCACTTGCACTGTGTGGTCTCCTGCATGTGGGGCTGGTTACTGGGCAGTCAATCAGAGGTAGCCAAAGGAGGAAGATACTTGCACACAATTAAGGAAGATGAAAATGGCCCCTTCAGCTAGCCTGAATTCCTGCCAAAATCAACAAGAGCCATTTGGTCTCCCAGGGGGAACTTTATCACCCAAAGCCAGAGGGACTGAGAATGGGATTTTCTTGTGGCACAGGAAGATGGAAGACCCACAGGGATACATTTTTCATATCCCCATGGAATTAATCTGAAAAAAAGCCAGACAAGCATCTGTCCACTCAATGAAGACCAGCAGTTGACAACCTCTCTTGAGTTTCAGCTGCTGCTGGGACACAGGGCATGTGCTGAGCTGTGGAAGTGGGACCTGCTGGCAGCTAGAAGGCATTTCTTAAATGCATTTGCTCTGCTGGCTGGCTGACTGCAAGGAGCACATGGGGGTATTTCATGTCTGTTTTCATGTCTTGGAAGCCTGTGATTAGAGACACGTTTTGAAGCCTGTTGATCTAAGTCCAGCAGAGCAATCACTGCTGCAACTCTGGCTGCTGAGTGATACCTAGCATCCTGGCACAGAGAAAGGAGGTGCAGAGGTTTTGCAGCCATCTGCAGCCTAACTGAAGTGTTAAGCACCCCCCCTGCTTCCTAATGGGGGGATCACAGAGAGACAGGGTGAGTAACGGGGAGACTGCTGTGAGATGGGGAGGAGAAAGCCGTGACTGGGGATGCGAAAGTTGGGGATGAAGGGGAGGGGGCTGAGACCCATGTGGGGCATTTCCTTGTTTGTGCTGAACCTGGAAGACCCACATACCGCATGTGCCCAAGGCTCCCTTGGGGCTGGCACACAGATGGGGGCAGGCAAGCAGAAGCATGGCCCTGGGCCACAGCAGAGCCGTGCAGAGTGGGAAGATGACAGCAATCAGAGCTCTCCAGATCTGCACTGGGTTCCAGGATGCTGACAAACTCGTCTGTGATTGTGAGGAATTTGGCTCCAGCCAGCCCTACCCCTGGCTGTGGTGGAACCGAATTGAGAGAGGACAATGAGATGCAAACAGCTTTTGGGAGCCTGCGTGCAAGCGAGTGGGACAGCCTCTGGGCAGAGCTAGAAGGCAGCAACACCTCACTTGCTTGCACAAAACCTGTCACCTTGGACACCTCCACTTTCCTCAGGGGCCAAAGTCTCCTGGACCATGGGGTCTGCTTCATTTAGTCCTTTGATCCAGTGAAGGCATGTGAAAGAGCAGCCAGGTAGTGATGAAAGGGGGCAGGCAGGCAGGCATGCCCATGTTGCATTGGACATGTGCACCTTGCCCTGCAGTGGACCTGGTCAGCACTGACTGCCTGCGGGGCTGCCTCCCTCCAGCCAGGAGTCCTTCAGCACAGCCTCTCCACCACAACGTGGGAGGGGGGCTGCGGCACAAGGGGCTGTGCCCATCACAGAGCACCCAAAGCGGCTGAGGAATCCCCATCTCCCGTTGGATTAGGTTGTCCAGCTCCCAAGCACAGCAGAAACAGTGCTGGACACCCGTGCCCCTGGAACAGACCCCATGTGCGCTCCTGCCAATTGTTTGATGTAGTGTTATTTCCAGAGCCCTTGCCAAGCCCATGTCGGGCCCAGAGCAAGCCCGTAACTCTATAGGGCCAAGTCTGCAGCCTCCTCCACTGATCTAGGACTGCACCTCCTAAAACCATGGCCACTCTTTTCCTGTTTCTCCCTCCGAGTGACACTGGCATGGTGGGAACCACCAGCTGCACAGGGGCGCAGGGGCGGTTTGGGGAGAAAGCGCTGAACCTGGAGCCAGCACCCAAACCACAGCACTCTTCGGAGCAGCAGCAGAGCAATAATGGCCCCATGTGTCACCCTGGACACGATGCCCATCCCCGAGGGCCCCGTGCAAAGGAGAGCTCCGTGGCAGGGGACCCGTGGCTCTGCTCCATGCCTCCTTGGCTGTGTGAGGCAGCCCGACCATTTTTGCTTGCCGAGGGTGCAGGCCGTACCTCACGCTATCCCTTGCGGCATCAGCACTCACCTGGCCGGGGGGGGCAGGCCAGGCACTGATCCACACCCCAGAATAGCCCCACGCTGCCGCAGCAGTCCTCCAGCTTGGTCAGCCCTGGCAGGGGGTTGGTGCACTGTGGAGAGAGGACCAGAGGATCAGGCTTCTGTGGGACACGGAGGGGTCGCGTGCCCATCCGCTGCGGCTGGCTGGCTGGCACGGTGGTGGCACAGTCGGCACGTGGGACAACGGCTTGGGGTCAGAGGCTGGCACAGCCCTCCTGGCACAGCTCCCCACCGGGACACAGCGGGACCGGGGATGCAGTTTAAGACAGTAAACAGTTGTGCAGACAGAAAAACACGAGACTCCCTCGACTGCACCCCTTGGAGGGGAAGGGGACATCAAACAGAGCAGGACATGAACCAGAGATGATATCACCAGGCAAAGCGCTGGGTTCAGCCCCGTGCCTGGATGATTAGCCAGCGAAATGGGTGCACCACTCCAGCCCGGCGGGGAGCTTGCGGTCAGGCACTTTCCTCTGCTTAATGAGTCTCTCTTTCCCGCCCCGCTCAACCCCCCCGCCCCCGGCAAGGCCCTCTGGATTACAGGCTTCCCCATTAGAGCAGAGCCGCCGCGGCCCAAAGGCCAGAGCTGGCCCCTGTCCAGGCGTGCGTGGCCGCCTGCCCAGCACTCACATACCGATCGGCTCGGCTGCAGCTGAGCGGGGAGAGGCAAGTGCTCCCCACTGGGCTCCTCGCTCTCTCCTGGGCACAGCATCACCCCAGCTGGGTGAGGTGTGAGCACGGCAAGGATACCCCCACCACCCCCCTCAGAGCATCTCCCGCAGCCTCTCTGGGCATCCGTGAGCATCTCTGTGCATCGTCATTTGCTCCCAGGCACAGAGGGCCGCCGTCTCCCCACAGAGGAGCAGGGTTTTTCTGGCCCCAGGGTCTGATCTCATTTATTTTTGCACTAGGGAATGGTTGAGAATGCATCCCACTAGAAATGGTTTTGATGGGAACAACTGAAGGACGGGATGGGAACTGGGAGCAGCCCCCAGGAAAGGGCTGGGGAGCAGTGGGGAGGGGGCTGA
This sequence comes from Scopus umbretta, assembly GCA_013400535.1. NCBI lineage: Eukaryota > Metazoa > Chordata > Aves > Pelecaniformes > Scopidae > Scopus > Scopus umbretta. The sequence goes on along the minus strand of VZTL01054647.1, from coordinate 67,127 downwards.
GTCCCAGGCTGCCCAGCCGGGGTGTCTCACGGAGTGCAAGCTGCTCCAAGGGAGCTCACAGGTGTTCCTGTGGGTGCCAAAAACCTCCAATGTTTTTCCAGTGACGCAAGAGAAACATACAGGGAAAGACAAAATAAGAAGTTACAATGACTGTGGGACAGGGGTGAGAAAGCCCCTCACGTGCATTTGCTTCCCAAGGCTTGAATGAGCTGCCCAGGAAGGCATCGTTCCATGGAAATCAGACTTTCATTTATCGTCTGAGAGGGAAAGGAATTTTCCTATGTTTTATACGTTTCCTACAATAATCACAGAGTGTGGCTGTAAATGTTGCTATAAATAGGGCACCCTTTTTAAACGAGACTGTGTGCGAAAGCGATCAAGTCTGGGCTGTGCTGCCCCAGGGCACAGCCTGGTTAGGGCAGGGCAGCAAGGTCTCCCTGTTGGGCCAAAACAAGGGATTTTCTTCCAAAGTACTAACACATTACTGTCTGTGCCCACAGCACCTGGGTGATGCCCACACTGATGCTGAAGAACTTTATGCAATGAAAGGCCACCCTCCCTGCCCCATAAGCCAACACACCCATACCCCAGAACAAGAAACATATCTCTACATACACACTCCAAAGCTTGATGGATGACCCCTTACCTGCCCATGGAGAGCCTCCCGAAAGCACCTCCCCAGCAGCCCCGGGGCTCTCTGCTGCTGCTGGCCACTCTCTGTGGCAATGCTGTTGCCGTTCCCATGGGCGTAGGTATACCAGGGCATGGCAGCCAGCCGAGGGACTAGGACCGCCTCCACACTGTTCTCCTCCGACACCTCTGTGTCACCCCGCACCCTGGCCACCTGGTGAATCTGCACGGTGGCTTCTGGAGGGTGGTTGATGTGGACGTTCACCAGGGAAGGGTTTAGGGAAGCTGGAAGATGAGTTTATACCACAGGTTTTTACAATCTGGCAACAGTTTGGCACCCAAAGAGCATCCTGTCATCAACAAAGTCATAGGGGAGGAGAGGTAGACTGACCTCACCAGGAAATCTAGAGGAAGATTGCATCTAAGACAAAACCCTTCTCTAGCCCAAAAAAAGGACAAACCTATCAAAAACTTTCCCTGGCAATCTGAGGCCTTCAGAAACTAAGGGCACCACTTTTCTAACAACCTGCCTGAAAAGGCAAGCATAAGGAGGTAGTGGCCTCCTCAGGCCTGTTAATGAAGATCTAAGGAGCATCCAAGTAGGAAGACTCAGAAGTATGAGGGAAATGGTGGGGGTCTGGAGCCCCTGGCCACACTCACCCAGCTGATTGGACAAGGGCAGGGTGTAGGTGGAATGCTTCATGGAGCCGCTGGCCGGGGTCTTTGAGGCTCTTCCTCCTTGCTTCTTTTCCAGAGAGGGAGCTGGTAGGTGGCAAAACTTCCCTGTGGAGTTGGAGGGGCACCAGCACTCATCCCGGCCCACGCACCGCCCTCCATTCAGGCAGGGGATCTGGCAGAAGTCTGCAAGGCAAAGAGAAGTCTGCTTAGGAGAGAAACTGAGCCACTGCCTCTAGCCAAGGGGTGACTGGGGGAGGCCAGACAGCTGGATCTGGGCCAGCACTAGCACCATGCTGCCCAAGGAGGAGACACAGCACTGGGCTGGGGTCAGCGCTTGCAGCCTGGAGGCAGCTCGGGGTCCTGCTGTGCACTACCATCCAGCAGGCAGCAGGTGGAGAAGCCAGGGTCCTCTCTGAGCTCTGTTCAGGGTTGGAGTCATGGGTTGAAGATGATGAGCTCTCCCTTGGGCTCTGGAGCCATGGCCACCCTGGGGCACCCATGCCCTATGGGGCAATCCCCCAGGGTGGTGTTGCTGGCACAGCAGGATCCCTCGGAGTGGGGCAAGAGCTACAGCAGCCACATGTGGCTGAGTCAGCACAACTCCTTCTCTTCTGCATCACTCCCTTCCCACTTGGTAGGGTTTTTACTCCCAGCCCAGAGGAAGCTCAGTGGGGATAGGAGAGGCAGGAGAGAACAGGCAGAGAGCCACGTCCTCAGAGCCTGTCTCCCAGCCAGACATGGCCCTTCCAGCAGCTCAAGTGGGAGAAGCTTGGAGTGGAACAAAAGAATTGGGAGCAATTCATCTGCACAGGCTCAGAAAAAGCATCCAGAGATGAAACCAAAGTCATGCTTTTTCTAGCCTCATCAGATGCTTGGAGCAACCCAGAGTGTCTCTCAGTGTGAGCAACACTCAGGCAAGGCACGGGATTTCCTGACAGATCATCTTGACTCATTTTAGTGTGAGACGAGACGCTGCTGCTGCACATCCCAGGATGGCTTGTTAGGTTCATCCCAGGGGATGAGCTCCCAACCTGCTCCAAGTTCATTCACTCAACCCCAGCAACCAGTTTTGGGGGGAGGAGACACATCTTTGGACTGGGATCTAGGCAGAAATTCCCATGAACCCTGTATCAGTTGGTGTCCACAACAGCCAGACTTTACTCTCTCTCAGTGTTAGAAGACCTTGAGAGTTACAGAGGCTTTCAGAGGACGAGTTGCACCATGTCCTGTGGGCTGCTCCCACCAACTGGCTCCAAGAGGATGTGCCCAACGGACAGCTGGGTATCCTAGTGACCTGACGAGCAATCCCAGCAGCTCTGAAAGGCGAGCAGAGGCTTCAGCAGTCCTGCTTATAGCTCTCAACCTGCAGCCAGCTCTCCTGGCTGCCACGTGAGTGAAAGGAGAGAACAGGAGGAAATTAGGTGATGAAAGTCAGCCCCAAGACTGGATGCCAACGAAAGCAGTGAGCTGGCTCTGAGAAGGAGGGGGTGGCGAGGCTTGGCTGCAGGCCTGACTCAAACACACGCATTCCCCCTACCTGGGGTGGAATGGAAACAGAAGTTGCTTGCCCAGGAAAGAGAGAAATGAGGCATGGTCTGCCTTCCTCCCCCAGAGACAGAGATGGAGTAAGCCCCAAAGACCCCAGGAGACATCTCCTATGGCACTGGGAGAGGCCATCTCCTCTAATCCCTATAACAGCCCAAGCCCTTGGCCTGTAGAGGCAGGAAAGGCAGAAGGAGGAGAGTGGGGGAGCAGGCAAGAAGATGGGTTGGGGGCCTCGAGATGCTCACAGATGCGGAAGCCGGACTTGGGATCATGGTCGTGCCCCCCTTGGCTATAGAGAGTGGTGGTGTCTCCTTTCTCGCAGCTGTTGTAGCACCGCCCACTCCGGCATGTCTGTTTGCAGATGGTGGGTGTGAAGACGATTTTTATCTTCCTAATCTTCTCTGTCAGGTTGGCCCCTATGAAAGAAAAGGACAGTGCTAAGTGGAAACACCATCTCCAGGCCAAGGGGCTGGTAATCTGCAGCTCAAGCTCCAAAGCATTCCCAGAGCAAGGAGGGGTCTATGTCTCTCCCCACAGTAGTGTCTCTCCTTGCCCCTCACTCCAGCCTGTCCTCTGCTCCAACATCAGTAAGCGTTTGTCAACACATGAAAAATGGCCAGCAGCATGCTCTGCCTGCCCATTTGTAGTGGTATAACTCTCTGTGAAAGGACACGTGCATTAACTCTGGTATAAAGAGGTTTCTCTGCTTTAGACAATACTCCTTCTCAAGCCATGCCAGTAGCCAGGAGACCGGCTGCCCTTAAACCACTGGAAGGCTTCCCACACAAACAGCCACACTGATATCCATCAAAGAGAGCATCAGGGCTTGAGAAAACCAATGTCTCCCTGTAAGCATCCCCTGACATCCTGCAGTTACCTGCGGACCCCTCCTCGTCCCTCACCATCCTCACATTAGATATGGGGGGAAATGGCACTCAGAGCTCTTGGGGGCTTGCAGTAAATGGACAACAGGCAGAACCACTGTGTAACCATGATCCAGCAGGCTCAATACCATAGCCCTCCATCCCTGCTCAATGAGACAGCCGTTTCTGCGGGTGCCCCCCTTGGTGTGCTCACCCCTGACTCTCCCCACTTCAATCCCCACTTTCAGATTACAGCTTCGGTCAGGCTCATGGTCCTGCTGATAAGGGCTGAGATGCCACATGGCATCTTGCTTCTCTTTGGGGAAGCATGGCTTCAGGGAGAGCCAAGCTGCAGTAGACAATTTGCATCTGTCCTAGCTGGGGAGCTGCTGAGGCTCTGCCTCAGCAACCACACGTCCCGGCAGCCTGGCCTGATCCCTGCTCATGTCAGAAGGCACGAAGAAGGCAGCCAACACTGGTTGCACAATCTGACCTCCAGCGCTGCTCAGACTGAGCAGGAAGTTGGGAGACACAATTCCTACAAGCTGAGGCAATCCCCCTTCAGGGCAGCAGTGTTGGGGTGATGTTTAACACCTCTGGGAGACATCTGTCACATCCCCCTGGCTCCTCTCCCCTGCTGTCAGCATTTTGCTCCCCTGATATGCCCTCCTTCAGTAGGGTCTCTTTCTTCACCAAGCCCAGCAATGTCCATGCTGACCTTCCCTTTCCATCCCACCCAGCAGCACAGCACTGGGAGTCCAGGGTTTCTTGGGGATCCCCAGTCACACCATTGCCCTTCCCCAGGACACCCCAACAAGAAGCCCCAAAAGAGTGCAGCCCTGGAGGCCTTACCCCTTGCAGACAAGGCGTGCTCCTGGGAAACCGTGTGTGGCCCAGAGCTGCCTTGCTCATGTCCATTCCCGTTGGGGAGTGCATTAGAGGTGAGTTGGCCGTTACTGGCTGGGTAGCGCCGGACAGTCCGTGATGGCCCTGTGTGCTGGGGGGATACAGGAGAGCCAATTCTGCTCTGAGTCCTGTGGAAGAGAAAAAATGAACCGATACTCCTCACAAGTAACTCTGCTGACCCATGGTGCCTGTCAGCCAGGATGCCCTGCAGCAACCTTCACTGCCGAGCTGCCTGAGCCACCACCTGAACATAGACCTCTGCCTACTTGAGCAGCGTCCCACTCTTCCCTGCTTTCAGTCATCACGATGGCATCATTTCACTCTAGGGACTGTGCTCCACACCTTGAGCCTGGCAGGGCATAGTCCTCACCGAAATACCCTCCCTGTACCATCATGTCCGGCTGCCCCATTGCAGGGACACTCTGGCTGCCTTGCAGCACCTCTGTCTGCCCATCACCCTCAAGGGCTGCTCCTTGCGCTACCACATCCCTCCCCTAGCAAACACAAGTTGCTCCAAATCAGTTCATTCTTAGGGTGGGAGCTTTCTCAGGACTTGCCTTCCCAGCCCCAAACAAGCGCTGAAAAAATAGCAAGGCAGGCAGAAGAGAAGCAAATAAACAAAACTTGGCTCACAAGAGTCACAAAAGAGACCAAGAACTCACTCTGGTAAGTGCAGTTACAGCTTTCTGCAGTAATTGCATTTATGGCTTTTGGGGTTTTCTGGAGACTAAGCATGAGGCAGCCATCCAGCTCAGAAGGTCACACTTCTTACACTCTGCGATAAAGCCATGTAGAGCGCTAGGCAGAGCTCTTTGCATTAGACCGACAGAACAGCACATCTTGCTCTACTGCACTTGCTCCCATTCCTTTCTACTGACTGGCTGCCCTAAGCCTCCAAGTGGGTGCTCTGTGCGTGTCTCCCTCACTCTCGCCTGCACCACCTGCAAGGAAAAAGGCTTTAGTATACCAGGGGCCAAAATAGGTTGGCTGCCCATATGGCCCTTGAGTTTCTTTGAAAGTCCATGCCTTGGATTATTCTGCAATCAAACTTAAGCACCGACTGGTCTTTTGCATACCCTGCCCAACACCTCCATCTCTGACCAAATGGCTGGGGCAAACTAGCTCTGTCCCACCAAAGTGCCCAGAGAGGTCCATCCCACTTTATGGTTGTCACCATTTTCCCTGTCACAGTCAGCACAAGGGAGGTGTTTCTAAACCTAACAGGACTGGATGATCCAATGAAAGTTGGCTGACAGCAGCTCTGGCTCACTGACATTCCTGGCTTGGATAGCTTGGAATAATACTAAGATTTGGGGAGATGGAAAGGGAGCTAATGCTGCGCTGGTATTCAGACAGGTCAAATGTGATACACAAGGTAACTGTCAGCCAGCAAGCCCAAAATCAGCCCTAAACAACTGAATGGAGAAGACGACAAACAGGTCCATTAATTGGGAACTAAAGAAAAGGAATAAAGTGAGGTCAAGTCAACAGGGTCTATGGAGAATCACTCTCGTCAAAGGAGCCCGTTTTCATCATTTGCTAGAATTACATACCCACACACCAACAGGCTGAGACCCCATGCTATTTCGATAAAAAAATAAACAGGGCAGTAAGATGTCAATCAGGCACATGTGAAACGAATAACAAACTGGCTGTGTGACAGAACGCAAGAAGCAGTTGTCGCTGAGGAGGGAATTAGATGGGTTCCAGGGTGATCAGTATGAGGCCTGGCACAGTTCAAGGATTTCATCTGGAAATAAATATTTTTATTTCGAAATAAACATACGATTGACATTGATAATGTGTGCTGCTGACACAAAAATTTGCAATGTGGTGTATCGTGATGAGAATAGAGCAATCACACAGAGCAGTTTGGATCACTGTGGAGGGCAAATCCATCCAAGCAATATGGGATTTTAATAGAGCCAAATGTAGAATTACACTTCTAGGAAGAAGGAATGCAGGCAGCAGCTGCAGATAGAAGGAGATGATCCTGGAAACCAGCAATTCTGAAAAGATTTTGGAGGTAATGACAAGCAATTAAATATGAACTGTCAGTTCAATGCCCTGACATCAGGGCAGTGAAACACTGCAGGAACAGGGAGGTATTTTTTCCTCCCTATACATCCTCATCACAGCAGGGAGTATGTATGCTAAAATATCACATCTAGTTCTGATGTAAACTATGTTACATCTTCTAAGGGATTTTGAAAAACTGGAAAGGATACAAGAAAAAACAAGACAGAAGTAATTTGAGGGCTGGTGAAAATGCCTTTCTGTAAGAAACCTAAAGTATTCAATCTCTTCAATTTAGCAAAAAGAAGATGAAAAGGTGCTCTGATTACAGGGCACAGGTTTCTCCACAGGAACAAAACGCCAGGTGTAAAGAGCCTTGTAATCTAACCAAGAAAGGCAAACCATGAAACAACATCTGCAAACCGAAGCCAAATGATTCCCTACTAGAAATCACACTCACACACAGTAGTATAGCTGTTGTCTTTCTACAAAAAACACCCCAGTAGTGGATTCCCCAACTCCCAATATCATTGCTTCAGGAGAAGGAAGTGTGCTGCTAGGAGATGAGACATCACTGGAACAGTGCAAATATAACTAAAGAAAGATGCATAATCCATGCTGTCCTGAAGGCGATTTTAGATTATCTACTGATCTATTGATCGTTTCTGGCCTTGAGCTGTAGGAATCCAAGACTGAACGGGTTTATCCCAGAGACAGAAGTCCCCGGTCTGGCTACGCATTACCTAATTGTTTCTAACTCAGGAAAACCTTGAAAATGAGTGGCTGAGCTGCTGGGAGGAGGCATGAACAGGAGTCCTGAGAAGCAGCAGCACAGGTAACTCGTGATGCTGGGTAGAGACCCAGCTTTGCAGGCTGAAGGTTCGTATGCTGTTTGGAGTGGAATCCGGCTACAGGTCATTCAGGGATGGAGACAGAGGAAGTGGGATTGGTCAAAGAGCACAGATGGATAACAAAATTATTATTGCTGATAAAAATATTTGTTGCCTTGTTAAAATCAAGATCTAAACTGAGATGAGGACAACAAACAGTGCTTGTTTTTCAATAATCAGCAAGGCTAACCAGAATAATTGCAGAGAAGTGAACTTTATTTCAGTCCTACCTCAGTCCCTACCAGCCTCTTTCAAAAGCTCTTTTGAGCTTCTGCAGAGTACAACCTACCCCTGATGGCCACGGGGGCCAGGCATGACCTGCCCACACATTTCTGAGCTACTAATCCAGCCTTGCTGCCAGCGAAGGAACTTCTGATGCCTGTTACCTGCTGCTTTGGTACCCGGTATGCTACTGCTGGTTTTGTTAGTGACAAAGCAAAAGTTGTATGGAGCTCTAGGGAGGCTAGGTGAGAGCTACCAAGCCCTGGAAGTTCAGGCACATTTGTTCTCTGATCTCTGGTGAGAGACCTCAACGTAATCCTATGGGTGAATGTGGCTGGGGTTCCAACGTCTTTTACTGCATAGATGGAAGCACCCCAAGGAAAAGAAGTGAGAGTTCCCCAGCCAAGCAACGCTCACTGTCCTACTGCTGGTCACTTGAGTGCAACTTCAGCCCTCAGTTTTGAAGAGTCGCTGGGTGAAGGTGACCAGTGGCACAAGACAGGAAAATATCAGCTCTCGTGCTTGCAAATACATTGTATCTATCCTTGAGGAAGGGAGCATGCTATGTGCAAGTAGCAGGGCTTGACTAGGCACTACCCATTGCCTGCCTGAAGGAATTCCACCCCTTGGCTTTACAGACAACTCCTGTCATTCCCAGGATCATCAGATTTTGAAAAAAACAAAACAAAACAAAACAAAAAACCAAAACCAACATATGAAGTGCTTTAAATAAAATAAGCATTAGAATTTCAGTTACCAAAAAAAGTGGATTATATGCGCTTACTGCAAGGGGCGGTGCCAACTTCACAAAGGAAAAAACGGAGGAGGAACATTACTCCATGGCTTGCAACACTTGAGGAAAAGCCATCCTACTGGGATCCTGTTGGCAAAGCATTCCAGTGTGCCGCAGCAGGGGGAGGTAGATTTGCTTTGAATTAATTTGTTTATTTGGTTCTATTCTAGGCAGATGAGCTCTGGGATTTGTAGACTGAGTTGAGTAACACCATCCTACCCCGGGCCACAGAAATCAATGGCAAAGGGCGTCTTTCCATCTCAGTTTGTCAGTCCCAATCCATCCCCAAGTCACACCAAGCAGCTGGCTCATGGTCAGGGAATACAATTCAGAGCTTCTCGCCTCCAAACCTTCAGTCAGTCTATGCTGGGCAGATGGGGACTGGCTTGCTTGAAGGGTCTCAGGGAACGGACCTGAGCTCACCACATCAGTACAGACCTGGCCAGAAGGCATTGGCAACCCCTAACCAGCTGGTGGATCTTAATATATATGGCTGGAGCTTGTCCACTTCCCAGGGATCTGCAATGCCATAAGTTCTCTTCCGGGTGTGGCTGTCCTAAGGGTAAGAGTGAGGCTGGAAAACAGATGGGGCAGGTCCAAAGCAGCAGAGTAGGCAGCTTGTGCTGCCACTTTCCATGCCTCCACCTGCTCAGGGAAGAGGCACTGAAGAGGCAGAGGTTGAGACCTCAAGGACTACGTTCTGGGAGATTTAAAGTCTCAGGGCTTCACATTCATTCAGTCTTACAGCCTCCCCCCATGCAGCATTACTCACTTCCACTCTTCCAGCCAGGCATATGGCCAGCGCAGATCTCTGCAAAGAGGCAGTGGTCTCTTCCTTTATAGGCAACCGCCTGCCAAGCAGCTGGTTTCCCTGCTCTTCATCCGTCAGAGCTGCTGACAGCTTTCTTGGTGTCAGGCACAGCCTGTGGGGCAGAAACAGCATGCAGACTCCTAGGACACCTCTCCTTCTGGGATGTCCTGGGGCGCCCACCTCTGTGGTGTCTGGCTAACAGCAGCAGCAGTCCAGGGGAAACACGGGTCAAAGAGAGAAGGTAGAGGGAGAGCAGCATTCTCCTTCCAGGAGCATGGATGTGTGTTCTCCTGCTGATCTCTATCAGGCTGACAGCCTGGCTGAGAGGTCACTGGCTGAGAGACCTCAGTTACCAGCGCATAGAAGGTTTCACTCCTATAGGTATTAGGTTCTAATCAAAATTAAACGAGATTTGGGTTGGGAGGGACCTGTGCAGACAGAGTGACCCGCATCTACAACAGTTCAAAACTGTCCAGCCAGTACTTGTAGCTGCCCTCTTCTGAGGTGCAGGTCAAGGACCTGGACTCCCCATAAGCCCCTGAGGACACATGCCAGAAGTCAGGAGAACCAACGGTCAGCTGGTCCCTTACATTCTAGTGCTACACATCCCTACAGGATCCAAATGACATCTGTATGACTTCCAGCAAGGGAACTGCACACCTACCACTGCACCTTTGTCTGTGTACAAACACTTTCTTTTTAAATAGGTTTTGTTACCAGTTACAGTCTGCTCTATATTTACTTTAGAGACAACAGGCTAGAGAAGGTACAAAAATGTTGTATGCCCTGGATACGACGGCTCTCCTGCCCAGTCCTGGATGAACCTGCAAAGGTGCCTGTTTCCTGCCCAGAGGAGGTGAGTGGTGTCTCTCACCCTGCTGAGGACAGTGAGCAGAAGATAGTGGAGTCACCATCCCTGGAGGTGTTCAAAAAACATGTGGATGTGGCACTCTGAGACACGGTTTAGAGGACATGGTGTTGTTGGGTTGATGGTTGGACTGGATGATCTCAGAGGTCTTTTCCAACCTTAATGATTCTATGACCAAGCTGGCAGACCCCTGGCAGCCACACAGATAAACATGAGGACCGCTGTTTTCTGAATCAACCATTTTTTTTTAAAAGCCTGCAATTTCAAGACTAGGTACACAGGATCACAATAACAAAGCCTAAATCACCAAAACCACCAGTCCAGAAAACAATAGTTTTTCTGACCCACTGTATATAGGAAGCATTTTTCAAATCTCTGATCACTTTTGATGATCATGGTTCTCTGGGTAAGCAAAAGCCACAGTGAATCCAGGTGGGTATATAGCTGTGGCTTCTCTTCATGACCTAAGGCCAGGCATTCTCCTTGAGGCTAGAGGCAAAGGTAGCAAACTCTTCAAAGCACTTCCCTCTCCCCAGCAGCAACACCTCAGTCTTTCCTGGATTTAGCTTCTATCGGTTGCTCTTCATTCAACTGTTGACTTTGGCCAGATTGTTAGCAAGCTAGGAAATGGTGTTTTTTGAGTTTGCGTAAAGGAAACGAAGAGCCAAGTGCCACAGGAGTATTACTGGTTTTTCATCCAGCCTGCCTCGCCCTCTCCCTAGCCAAAGCCTGACTGACCACAGCAGGGTGGATGGCCTGAGGCAGTGTAGAGAGAGTGAATCCTGGGCAGTGCGGTCAGCAGGGAGGGGTGCTAACCCCAGACAAGACAAAGGCTGGCCAGATGAGGATTGGAAAGCCACTCTTCCACCTGGAAACACATCTGCACCCTGCTGAGCATCAGGGAGAGATGTTAGAGACCATAGAGACCCAAGGAGCAGTTCCCAGGAGGGCAACCACAGAGTAGAACGGCACTGGCCAAAACAAAACTGAAGATGAGACCCTCAGAGAAGCAACCATATGCCCAGAGTCCAGAAACCCCCATCCCAGGGTCTGAGCTCAACAAGCTCCATCTCTCCAACTACAACCAGCCTGCTGCCTGGGATGAGACTGCTGCCTCCAGCCACCTGGAGGGGCAGCATGCTGGATCAGGGTCCCATGGAGGGGAGGCACTGCAGAACTGGTAAGTCCACCCCAGCTCCTCCAGCCCACAACCTGTGCGCACAGCTCCACGGCAAGAAGGCTCAGCCAGGACGGGGGCTGAGTCATGCTCAGCACCTGATAACCTGACAGGGCAACAGGCAGGTTCTCCCCTGTTTTTTAAACGCCGAACAATATACTCGGTGTCTGTCTTGTTCATCCGCCTGTCCCTTTGGCTAGATGCCCTCCCCGCTTTGGGCCACGGGGACCAAAATCAGTGATTCATTTCCCCCTTTGTAATGCTCAGCAGTTGCTGATTTTCCACTAAAGCATCGCAGAAGAATGGGCAGCCTCAACACCACTGTCTGTGTCTACAGGGGGAGAGAGAAGCAGCCAGCCTTGGAAAGCAGCAAATTGACCGCAGACCAGAAACTTCCCCTTTCTTGGACTCCGAACAGGTTCCTCAGCAGGCAGACGGGATTCATGGCTCAGGCTCCAGGCCCCGGAGCACAAGGGAAGCATTGCTTAGAGAGCACTTAAGTTTATTATCAATTAGCTCACATACATGCTGACAAGGAAGACAGCTCTGTTAGGACTCAGGGAGGAGGGGGGAAACCACACCATACAAGGCACCTGACTTCAAGCCCACCCATATTATGTCCATAAATCCTCGCTCAGTTTATTATCCCCACAAGCAGCAGAGAGAGCTCTGAAACCTGCCCACTTTGGGCTTCCCACTGTCCCTCCTGTGGCTGCCTTCAGCCCTAGTACCCGCCATGCAAGTGAGGGAGACACTGAAGCCCAAAGCCCCCTGCTCCCCAGGGTCTGGTGGAAGGCAAGGGAAGTTCTCCTGGCCAGGGGAAGCAGCCATCAGCCTCCCCCAGGCAGGAGGCCTTCCCAGCTGAGACAAGCAGGACCTGTGTACCATGAAGGCCACAGGAATGACTATCTGTGTGCCTTTGTGTCACCTGCAGCCAGATCTTGTGCTAGACGGCACACGAGACACAGGCACCTGCACCGTCACAGGGACGTCAAAGTGACTGGCAACCCTGTCGCTTACCACAACAGATCTCAGCTACCAAGGTTTCCCCTTGCGTGATCTGCCACCTCATAGTGCCACAGGCACAGCTCACACACAGTAAGGCCATCGAGCAAGCAGGGAGTCATCCAAATCCTCCCTCCCCTCCAAGACCTGGAGAGCTCCTGTGGGCAGAGGTGCCACTGACAACACTCTTTGCCTTGGGCACAAAGGGCACTGCCAAAGCAGGGCTGCACAGGCAGGAACGAGGGTCAGGCTCCCTGCCCCACACACACACTCAATGCTGCTGGCACATGCCCAGGAATCGCGTCAGTCCAGCACCCAGATGCCACCACTATCCCTCACCACAGCTAGCAAGGGGCTGTCACAGGGTCCACATGGCTCTTGTTTTGGGCTCTCTCCTGTGCCGTCTTGCAGTGGTAACTCCAGATCCCTGTTCCACTTGACATACGTGCCAGCGGCTGGCTGAGATTTCTCTGATGTGCAAGACCATGGGACGGCAAGGGGTCCAGGTCTCTGCCCCATGCCACCAAGCTCAGTCCCTCCACCACCACCACCCTGGCATCTTCCTTCCTTCGGGCCCCAAAGCAGTGTCAGTGTTGCAGGGCCACCTGAGATGGCTCCCAGCCAGCCATGTAGTGCATGAGAACATAGGGGGAGAAGGAGACGGGCTGTGAATGCTATTTTTATCTGCCTAGGAGTTGCCAGACACCACGTAAGTGAACATCTATAAGCACATAGACAGCAAACAGGTTCTCTAACCAGTCTCTGGGGGCCAAATTTGCTCTTTAGCCAAAGTGGCTGCTCACACGTCTCCACACAGCTTTCTGCTGACATTAAATGCCCTTCCCTTGCCACACGTGCCACCTGCCACTCTGCGAGTGCTCTTCTTTGCTCTCGTGTATTAGGGAGCGAGCAACTGACTCCTTGGAAGCAGTCCAGCTCTCCAAGCATGGGAACAGCACCTGCCTGGGCCTGTGAGGCTGCAGAAACATGCCCTGTACAAGGGCACAGCACCGGGCTGTCACCAGAAGCAGCAGATCACGCTCCTGGTTGCATCCATCAGACCTTAGTGCTGACCCATAAAGTGGCCAGAACCATGATTTCCAAATGCCAAACGCGATGAAGAGCTGTTTGCAACCTGCCTGTCTCCAGAGCTCAAGTGCAGGCCAATGCCTCCCAGAAAAATCAAAATGCAGCTTGCAACCGCTCTGAGCTTCAAGTGGAGCCAGCAGAGGAACCAGGCCAGGTTACTTGATTACAAATGCCACATCTGGGCCAAACCTTGTGCACCCTGTAGACTAAAACAGGGATTCAGAGGGAGAGGGAAGTCAGGCGAGCTACCACCTCTCTGGCAGAGTCACCCAGGCTGGCCTGCGGCATGTGTGGTGAGTGGCAGGCAAGACGGGCAGCTGTGCAGCTCTCCTCTCCCCAGCTCAGCCACCCACTCCTTTGGGCTGAAGCAGTGAGAAAGCTGCTCCAGTTGGCTCCCCTGCCTGCAAGCAGGGGCTGGTGTTCAGCAGTACAGTCAACGTGCACGGCACTGCTGCCAAATGCAGTTGCACAGCTGCTCTCATGCCTTGGTGAGAAGAGACCTATCCACAAGTGTCTTAATAGCTGCCATCATGTGAAGGTCTCCATCAGTGCCACCATCTTACTGCAGACATCACCCCATGGTCACAGCTTTTCCACTGTTACAAAACTGGACGTAAGATTCTGGCACAGCTGGAGAGCTGGGTTGTCCTCCATGCAACAAGACCACTCCAGAGGGTTCAGCCACCACCACCGGCCACGGCAATGCCTCCACTGCCCCTCTCCTACTTCCTATGTCCCCCAATATACTGAGCAGCAGGGTCCTGCCTGGCAGGGAAAGGACCTGTATTTAAGGCAGAGGTATGCAAGAGGTGAGGACAAGACATAGAATCATAGAATCATTAAGGTTGGAAAAGACCTCTGAGATCATCTAGTCCAACCATCAACCCAACATCAACATGCCTACTAAACCATGTCCTGGAGTGCCACATCTACATGTTATTTGAACACCTCCAGGGACAGTGACTCCACCACCTCCCTGGGCAGCCTGTTCCAATGCTTCACCACTCTTTCAATAAAGAAATTTTTCCTAATATCCAAACTAAACCTCCCCTGGCGTAACTTGAGGCCATTTCCTCTCGTCCTATCGCTTGTTACTCGGGCAAAAAGACCAACACCCTCCTCACTACACCCTCCTTTCAAGAAATTGTAGAGAACGATAAGGTCTTCCCTGAGCCTCCTCTTCTCCAAACTAAAAATCCCCAGTTTCCTCAGCCAAAATATCAACCTGCCCATGTGCCCACAAGCACACCAAAATCTCCAGCCCAAAGGGCCCTCTGTCTCAAGACACAACAGCTGCGAGTTGAGGACCCAGCCCCCGTCTAATGAAACCTGCTGCAGAGGCGTCCGCCAGAGAAAAGCTCACCACTGGCCATGGGGAGGTCACTTGTCTCCCCCGTATAGCAGGGAGAAAACAAGCACTCTTGAGTTTCATTTCCATCTTGTTGACTCACCCCCTCCACCAGGCTGCCAACTTCAAAGCCCTGAAAAAACACTTCAGCTTATTCATCCTCACGCCCACACGCACCCTGGGGAGTGGGGGGAGCCAGCTGCCTGCCCCCCCGCTTTACATGGGACACGGAGAGGGCAAGCAAAGCCTCCCTCATCCCAGGCATGCAAGTGGGGTGAAGAGCTTGCGGCTGCACACACACACAGAGGGCATGAGAGCAAAAGGGTGGAGAGAAGATGTGTGTAGTCCTCTCATCTGGAGAAGGGGAGACTCTTCTTCTACAGCAGGAGGTGCTGGGAAGTCTCCCACTCATCCTGGGAAGACTATGGATCTAAGACATGTTTTAATCTAAATTAATGGTTGAACACCCAGCAGGACACCTGGCCTTTGGATCTATTAGCTCAATGTAGTTAGGTCTCCTCACATCTCTCCATCCCCTGCCACACACAGGATTCCCTCACCTGCAGCACTCCAGCCATGAGGGCTGTGTTGGGATGTCACACTTTGCTGCCCACTCTCAAAGTAACAGCCTTGCCAGGTATTGGGGAACAAGCATCCCAGTGATTTTATTCTGTACTGTTCTGCACTGGCTCCATCCCTCCAGCTGCTTAGTAGCCAGAGAAGAATAGAGCGTGGCTGGGGACCAGGAGTGCTCCTGGTCACGTATGCATGATGCCTGGTGGCAAAGCTAGTGCTTCCAGGGGTACCATGACCACAAATCTGCTCTCACACCTCTCCCACATGGCCTCTGATACTCACACCAAGGACCAGCAGGGAGGAGCAGGTCTCATGGCACCCCTGGTGGGAAGGGCTCCAGAGCAGGCAGAATGGCTGCGCCTGCCTTGGCAGCACCTGGGCTCCAGCTCCTCAGCAGAGCAGCTCCAAAGCGATGGAGAAGGCACAGCTCCAGTGTCGTTACCAACCTGTCATTACATCCCTGGAAGATTTTGGCACTTCACTGTTGTAGAACGCCTCATAGCTGAAAAATTAGCATGGCCACCCTGCCAAGGCTACAGGCAACCTAATACACCCTGTCTGCCCCCTCCAGATAGCCTCAGCCTCTGAGCATGCTCCTCATCCTCCAAGGCCAGTGTTTGGCTCAGTTTTGCAGATGTGGGTCTGTTAACCATTCCCCTCAGCTCCCTCCCTTCTTTTGTAGTTCTCAGAATTCCTTCCAATTTGTCAAGATCTTTTCTGGCAATGAAGAATACCTTGACTCAGTGCAGGACCCCAGGGTGTGCAGGAAAAAAGTCCATGCAACTAGGGTCTTTTGCCTCCAAAGTCCTAAGCACTGCACATATGCAGCCACACTGCATTACTCTCTGCTGCCTAATTTGCTGTTCACTCCTACTCTGCAAAATCTCAGCCTCTCCTTCTTCCACATTTCTTCCTCCCATGGAGGATTTTTTTCCCTCAGCTGTAACAGATAATATTTTTCCAGCCTGAATCTCTTCTAGTTCCTGCCTATATGTTTAGTTTCTGCTTGTCCCTGAAGAGAGCCTCCATGCAAGTGAGACAAAAATGGGTTGGTGCGGAGAGCTGGGTATCAATCCCATCTAGCACCAGGCACTCAGGGCAGCACTTCTCAGGGTGCCTCTGAAGAAAGGAGAGGAGAACGAGTATGTTTTATATGGAAACTTCTACATCTCCATTTCAACCACTCCTTGTACCAAATCAGCTTCAATTCATCCCTTGTATCCTGCCAGGACTTGGTGATTTATGGCAAACACTTGAAACCAAAGAGAATAGCTTTGATTTTGCTTAAGTACCATCTTAAACCAAATAAGGCTGCAGACAATCAGGTATGAGAAACTGCAGCGTAATCCATATGCACAAGGGAGCTGAAAGCAAGCTGGACAACAATCCTAATTCAGGCATTAGGGGAAAACTCTCCAGCATTTGATCATGTGGTGTTAGCACTCTTCTAACATCTTTCTTTTTTACACAACTGCTATATAAATTGTATTGTCATAAATGTCCCAAATGATATATGTATAGTATATAAAATAGGCTATAAACTGGATTTTCTGTACTACCTCACCTACCACATGTACAATGCATTTGCCCTGCACCCTGCTCTCCTGCATGTAGTCTCAGACTAATCTGACAGTAGCAGCATTTTTCTTTCAGTTAGAAGGAAAAGCGCATTTGAACGTTTTCTCCCAAAGCCTAGAGGCTGAATTAAGCTATACGAATGGCTCCCAAGGAGGTGCAGAAGAACCAGGCCTAACGTAAAGACCATATTTGGAGTGTAAAAGGAGCCTGAAAAGCCAGCTATCCTCCTGCTGCTCTGAAGCATATGCAACCCCCTAGAAAGTAAATACATAAAACACATAAACCAGAATGGTGCTGACAGCTTTAAAACACTAGAAAGTAGAGCAACTGTATCTGGTGCCACACTAGAGAAGGTATGTCATGTAATTTAAAAATAGAAGTAATTTTATGTAAGAAAAATGACATTTACGCTCCTCTTGGGTAGCTTGAGTTTTTCCTTTAGGCTTCCCAGCCAGCTTGCCAAGGGCTTTCAGCTATGTCAAAGCAGGAGAGGGGGTGAGATCTGGAGTTTATGGAGATCACATTGCCCGGAGTGGAATCTCTTTTCACATATTCTCACATGGACTGGCACTGGCTTTTTAGTTTCAATTTTTTAAGAAGGTCTTGGATATCTACTAAAGTTGGCTCCGGATCAAGGAATGCAAATGCCTGGCCACCTTGTGAAAACTATATTGCCAAAGGGTAGCTCCTTAGAAAGATGCAATTAGGGCTTATCTGCGCTGGGAAAATATGCATAAACATGCTGCAGTGGTGGAAGGCAAGGTTGGCACCCGTGTTTTACCCCAGGAATTCAAGGTCACATACTGTGGATCTCCTGGGCTGGTCCTATCCCCAGCAAGGTAGGAAACCTGTCACAGCCCATGCCATGGGAATGCACTTACACAGAGAGGCTTCTCAGCCAGGGTCAGCTTTTATTTTCTCTGCTATCTGGGTATCAATAAATTGTAACCCTTGAAAAAATAAAGCACGTGACAGTCATAAGAGAGCAGAAGAGTAGGAGGTGTGATCAGTAGGCATGTGGCTAGTACAGACCTCTTCCTAGCACTATATGTATTGTGAACAAACAGCCCTAGACACTCAGCAGCAACCCAAGTAAGGCAGTAACAAAGCTCCCCTTTTCCTCATAAACACGGAAATTTCAAAGCTGGCAAGACAAGAGACTCCAAACCTTGCTTCCACAATTAAGAAAAATCTGTCTCTGTTTGGAGCAGTATCTTTAAAAAGCGAGTGATCTTGCAACGAACTTTGATTTTATCTGCTAGTCTTCAATGACAACAAGCCAATCAAGCTGATTTTGCTAAGCCACAGTTCTCAATATCATGTTTTGAGTGGCCACCCCAGGGTGCAAAGCTTTACATCCACCCACAGGCTCCACTCTCCTCTGCAAAGGACCATTTAATTATTAAATAGACATTTGACTGCCACCAGAATGGGAGCTGGTTTCAGCCAATTTTCAAAAGGGGGGAAATATACGTTCTCCATCCAGCAACCTCTACCACACACCCAAGATCCTGCCTTCTGTTTGCTCCCTGTTGTTCTCATCCTTCACTTCCAGGAGAGAGAACAGATATTTTGGCAGAGTCTTCCTGATGGCATCAGGTTCCCGGCGTCCTCAGGCCAGGAGCGCTTGCCACAACTCCTCAAGGGCTGCATATAACCCTTCCTCTCATCAGGAAGGGAGGAGATGTCTCCTCCAGGGTGCTGGAGAGGAGGCTCTGGGACCAGGAGTCAGTGGGGCGGGCATGTCGCAACTCAGCCTTCTTCCTTTTCCATCCTGAAAACACCAGGCAACTCCCAGCAACTGCCTTGCCTAAACAGAGACCTCTCAGAGGAAGCTCCCTGCCCTCAAGAGCTTAGCCGCATTAAGCTGTCTGCACAGTGTCTCAGCACCTTATATCACAGCTCTTCCCTTGCCTGGGCTGCTTGGAAAATGCTTTACAGGTCCCAGTCATCTCCTCTTTTCTGTGAAGAGGAAGGATACCTTGCTTCCCAGGCAGCCCTCATCCAGCACACACATCCCACCTGGGCAGCATGTCTCCCTTATGTAGATGCTGGTTACAGATTTATGCCCGGCACTCCCGCAGGAGGGACCTGCTCAGATGGCAGTGGCAGGACCCTCCTCGCACTCTGGCCAGAGCCAGATGCAGCTGGCCATCCATCCTGATGGCGAGGGGCAGGGGCACAAGCCCTTTCCACTCCCTGCTAAATAAACATGAATTCTGCTGATACTCCAGCCTTAGGAAAACAAAGCTGTTTCCATTTAGCTTGGCTTCGGGGCTGAGGTGCAGCTCCACCCGCACAATCATCCATCGGGGTTTTGCTTCTCCGGGCAGAGATTCAGGCTGAGATCAAGAAGAGGGAGGATTTGCAGCTAGTCCATGCCGGGAGGGCCTCTAACACCCCCAGGATTTTGCTCTCCAGAGCACTCCCTGTTCCAAGCAGCCCAGTGCTGGGGCCTCCCAGCTTCTGCAGCAGCTAACAAGTCTCCACAGGCTCCCTCAGATGCCCGGCTCTAAACCTCCGCTGAGCCATGGCCTGCTAAAGGGACTTGGGAAGTGGTACTCATTTCTCAGCCTGTATTTTAAGGGATAAAAGCCTGAGCATCACCAGCTCTGGTGTCAGCAAAGTAAACCCAGAGCTGCCCTTCTCCTACCCATGTCTTCCCCTGGGCAAGTGCTGAGTTCAGATAAGGCTGGGTATGTTGTCTTCTTTAGTCCCAGGAAGAAGAGATAACGTGCACCGTACAGGCAAGCAGTGATTCTTCCCCAGTACCCCTCCGATGGCTACATGTAACATGGCAGCACTGACACCTGTGCTTAGCACAATGCTCAGGCTGATGTCCACGTCCCCATCTTCCCAGGACTGCCAGAATGCCCAAAAATGGATCTATGACAGCTACACTGGGAACGCACACAGAGCTCTTTGCTAACCTTCACATTTGCCAGGTGCAAATACAAACCAACCAGTACAACCAGTTATGTATGACCAGTACAACCCTGCTGGTCAAGGACCTGCTACTTCTCACCGAAGGCTGAGAGCAGAAGACTGACCGTAATTTATCTACTGCTGTCACAGTCATGCTTCCTGGGCTCTCCAGGCAGGGAAGCCACAGAAGGCATCACTGCTTTTGGTTCCAGGCATGAACTCTGGAGAGCCTGAGCACATCTGGCAGAAACAGGGCCATGAAAACAGGCAGCTGCCTCACCGTGCTTTTCACCAGAGCTTTATAGGTTCCTCCAGACTCCCGAAGACTTCCTACTTCCAGAGCAGCCTACTCTCCACAGTGAAGTGACAGTTGTCATAAGCAGCAAGTCCAACTAGCTGAGGATAAGAAATCACTTTAAAGCAGCCCCACCACTCAGGCAAGTGGGGAATATTTTGGTCTGGGCAGTTCCTGAATAACTTAGGAGGCTGCTCGCCTAACACTCTCTAAAGACTCACTTCAGAACACACTAAATATCAAAATCATCCCCATCTCTGCTTAGCAAGCAGGATTCATGTGTTTTGTTGCATGCTTATATGGCATCTAATACAGCATTGTTCTAGTGCATGACTTCAGAGCTTCTGATTACTACCTCCATAAAACCAAACACAAATAAAGCAAATACATACACACATAAACTAAAGAAGAAAGCAAATTCACTCTTGCGAGGATTGATGCCCTATCTTGGCACAGCAAGATGAGGCTTAGAGGTCTATAAGCTCCCACTCTTGCACAACTCCTCCTTGTTAGCAATGTGAATGGGCAGAGAGGCTGAGGACTAGTCGTCTGTCTTGGATCTCACAGTCTTCT
This sequence comes from Scopus umbretta, assembly GCA_013400535.1. Classification (NCBI taxonomy): domain Eukaryota; kingdom Metazoa; phylum Chordata; class Aves; order Pelecaniformes; family Scopidae; genus Scopus; species Scopus umbretta. The sequence continues at coordinate 46,339 of VZTL01054647.1, read as the reverse complement.
CACAACCACTGACCTGGAACCACCAGTGTCCTCTGTCCACTAGAAACCCAAGAGCTTTTTCTACCTCTTACTTATCAACAAAGCAGACGAGCAAGCCAGCTGCTGTGGGAGCATGGTGGGCTCACTAGAGAAAGCTGGTGTCCCACCAGCACAACCCATCCTTATCCAGGAGGAGACCAATGACTGGAAAAGCCAAGCTGTTCCTCTCAGACTTGACAGTGAACTGAACTCCAGCGAAGCTGACCCCGAGTTTGCAGTGCCTAAGAACCGATCCTCCTACTTGCAAACATGAGCAAGATCTACCTAGTTCTGCGAAGGCAAATACGCTTCTTACTTTTGCTGCAGCAGCCCAATTGTACAGAGAAAGCCTTGCACAGAAGCACAGCAATTACTTTACAAATTACAGAGAAATAAATGATGCTGTAACTGCAAGAAGCAGGATCCAAGTTCAGACAAGCCTGAGAGCACGGTTTCACGAGACAAATGACCAACCTAATAAGTGGCTTCCACCAAAAGGGGAATCTACCCCTTTCCTTCCCCTGTAATGCTAGCCTTGCAATTCTGTCCAATCCTTCTGGTCCTCATGTAATCATTCAATAAGTCAATTTAGCCCACTGAAGTGGCATAAAATTTTCCTTAATTTTGCTGTGTTAGTTTTTTGCTGAGCCAACTTACCCAGGGGCCAGATGAGCACCATTGCCAGTGCAAGGGAAGCAGTGGGAGGGCACAGCCAGATGCAACAGCAGCAGGACTGAGCCTTCGGCTGCAGACACTCATTCTTACAGGCTCCACAGCTACCCCAGAAATTGGCAGGCTAAAGGGGACACTCAAAAATACTTGGGAAACAACCCATCTAACAGCAGCAAGACTTTTAGGGCATGCCAGTCATCTGTCATGTTATATGGTCCATGGACAACACCCAAGCAACTGAATTGTATGGGAAAACGCCCAGGATCTGAAGTGAGGTATTTTGATGCAGACTGATGCCAGGGTGCAGGCAGCCCCACATCTGCCTGCACAGCACCGCTATTCATCACCCAGGCAGGAAAGGCACAGCACAGGATGGCTCCAGAAGGCAGTCAGTGGTGGCCATGTCCCGGCGTCCTACCTGCGGCCATCACAAAGGACGAACGTCAAATACTCTTGCCGAATTTTGTGGGATAAGGTGACGTCCTATGGCCTCTGTGGGCAGGGAAGGAGGAAAGGCATAGCATGGTCCTTAATGGAGTCCTATTTCCTTGGGACAGCGCCAGAGGATTTAAGGTACAGCAGGCAGCTGGGCATTCAGCAATCCCAGCTCAGGAATCACTAGACACTCTGTCTGACTGCCTGGACAGGAATGCTCTGCCAGTGCCTGCACAGCCTCCCGTCCTCTGCGCAGAGCCTGAGGTCATGTTCCTTACTGGGAAGCCTTCAACAGGTGCTATATCTCCAAGGGCACTGCTGTCCCTCCCTCCCCTCTAGTCCTTGCACACACAGCAGTGGCATAGAGGGGTAGAAGGAGGTCATCACTGGGGGAAAATTTGTCAGCAATGACCAGGATTGCAGGCACGTGTGAGGGCTGCGTGCTCACTCGGGCACCGAGCCTCTCTTGGGGCAGTGATGACAGGGGCTTGGCCACCTCTCCCTGCCAGCATCACCTCTGCCTTGCCTGAATTTGGCTCCCATCAGCTAGTCTTTCATTTAGGCACCAAGATATGCTGGCTTCAGTGAACTACTTCGTATCACTCAATTCCTCGTCAGTCATTTGAGCCCCTCCAAAACTGTAGATGGCTGAGAGTAAGTGTCAAGAAATGTCTCCAGCCCATGCATTGCCTCTGCTTCAGAAGAGACAGAAAGGCAACAGCTACTCTAAGTGCAACAGACACTTTAAATACAACCTGCAGAAATATAGAAAAACAAAGGCTGACCTGCCCTCTCCTTGGGCAGCTCTAAGTGGTGCTGACAGAGAAAGTCAAAACAGCTCAGAGAAGAAAATGAGAAACTGAATTTACCTCCTCGTTAGGCACCTGTAATTTGCTGTAATGTCTTCTTGACTATGACTGAGGGACTTCTGTCGGAAGCCATGTGCAAATTCTCTGCTGTGATGGCTACCAACAAAACCAGTCTTTCTGGCCCAGCAACTGGGTGAGAAGCAGCATGAACATCACAGTGTTTAGCGGTGGTGCAGTCTAACACTTTACTCCCGTGTTCATGGACTCTTACAGAAAAGTGGAGGTGATTTTTCAAAAAAACAAACACGTGGGTTGTTGTATAGCAAGCAGGCACCATTCCCACCTCTCCACCCCCACCAAGCTGCCAGCACTGCAGAGGTGCTTGTCAGGGAAAGGCACTTTTCCCATCTTTACTGCCTCTTTCAACAGAAAACCCACAGCTCCAGAGGGACTTCACAAATCACAATGTGTGGAGGAGTCACAGCTCAGGCAGAAGAGCACCTCAGCACTGACCTGAGGCAGGTGGGTTGAAGCTGTAAGCTCTTCCTCACCCAAAAGGACTGGACAAATGCCACAGCTGTCACTCTGCGCTTAACATGCTCCACACAGTCTCTCTTACACGGACCTCTGTGAGCTCCAGCACCTGTATCTTTGCTTCCACACCCAATATACAGGTGCTTGCCTTGGTACCAAAATGACCCACACCACAGCAGGGTAACAGAGAAACACGGAACAAATGGCTCAGTAACAGCTAGACTCTGCCAGGAGACATCTCAGAGTATCACCACTTTGCTTATACCAGCATTTAATAGCACACCTCATATCTATGTACCCTCCCAATGATACTACCTAGACATACTGCTCTAAACACATCCTCTTGGGAAAGAGATTTAAGCCCCACTCCTCCATCCACGCTGCTGCTACTGCTAGTGCTGCTCATCGACTGGACAAGGGCAAACTGCTGAACTTCATGGTCCTCCTTCACCATGGGACTGCCACTAGCTTGTCCCATTCCTACATGCACCTGAGGACCGCAACATAGTGCTGGGGCCAAACCGAGTCCCTTGGAGGGATAGCAGGGCCCAATCCCCTTCCATCAGCTCCCACAGCCCAGGCAGAAGCTTCCACCAGGAGCCAAGCTGCCCGGTCTCACAAAGCAGAGGCTGTGGCCCAACCAAGCATGGCATTAGCTGCCTATGGGTTTGGGGGAGCATCCTGCTGGGAACCAGGTTTGACTTACACAGCTGGGACGTGACGCAGGATGGGCCCCTGAGCCCTTTGCAGAGAGACATCCCACCCTGCTGTGCTGGTCCTTCTCCGGAGGGAGCTTGCGGGTGGCTGGAAGGCAGCGGCGGCACGGGGTGGGTAGTATTCCTGCTCGGGAACAACTTCTTCGCACCGGGAGCCCTGGAAGCCTGAGCGACAGGTACAGACCTGGGGACGGCTGCAGGAGCCCTTGTTCTGGCATGGTGGGTCACAGACAGCTGGGGAGACACAGAAAGGTGGTTAGTGGACAGAGGGCTCCCGGCAGTGTACTCAGCCCCACAGTGGTGGCACCTGGCTGGGGCAGCACAACCTCTTCCCTGCAGGCAGGTGGCCTTCAAAGTCTCAGTGTTACTACTGCCATGGGTCCCTAACACAAAGTCACTGCCATCAGAGACTTGTTTCTGTTCCCACTTCTCACTGGTCTCTGCAGAGCTCCAGCAATACTCGCTTCAGAAAGCTCAAAAATGAGCAGCATGGTCTGCAGAGAGCATACAGCCTCCAGCACTGCCCATAGCTGTCTGAGCAGGAGTAGGACCTCAATCCCAGAGCAAGGGGAGGCAACAACTGCCAGATGAGAAGACAAACAACCATGCACTATCGCAGCTTCTTGGGAGTAGTTTGCATGTTACCTTCTTGCTTTAGTCCATTTTAGGGTCCGATTTGCATAGTCCCCCCAGTTGTCCCCTCCAGAGCTTTCCAGCTCTCCCTCCACAGCTGATTTTGGAGTCACTGTGCTCAAATTCCTCTGCAGCTATGGGGACTTACAGTTAATTAACTTCATGCCCAAATCACCCTATGAGCCTGTGTGTGTTCCTAATTACAGCACATCAGCTTCAGCTTGCGCCCTGGGAGGAAAGTGCTATTAATTATACGCTGGACCCTAACACTTCCCCAGTCAACAGATGCCAAATTGGGTTTAAAGCCCAGCCAGCAAGAGCCAGGAAACCACAGCTAGCTCAGGTAGGACCGGGCTCATTGTTCTGAGCAAGAGTAATTGAAAAGACACTAGAAAAAAGTGTCCTCCTTCAAAGAAGGAAAGGGCCAGCTGGCCAAAGGGTAATGAAGCCTCATCAGATAACACAAGGTGGACATTAACCTCCAGCCACATGGGAACCCTGTGGATGGGTTGAAACATGCAGCTACCACTTCTGCTGAGGGTCCCTTGCCCGGGACTGCACCAGGGGGGATGCAGGAGCATCTGACATTCCACCACCTTCACACACAGCTGCTGGGGTTTCATAAACACACCCCTCCCTCTCTGGCTGTGCTCTCCATCCCTGTGAGATCCAAGCACACCTGCCAGAAACGCTGCTTCTGGGCAGCAAACAGAGAGAGACCTCTAGCCTCATATGCCATCTACACGTCATCCCACTGTTGCCAAGTGAGAAAAGTCCTTATACAGGCTCTGAGGTCCTTGCACAGCAGCCCCCAGAACCCTTTCCTCACCCCAAAACTGGACTGCCATCAGCTTTTCCTAACTAGATCGCAGATATGTTGGCTGGAATGCTTCATTTGACCTTTATTACCATATTAACACTCAGGAAGAGAGGGAGATCTCAAGGAAAGGGAGAACCCAAGTCACGTAGGGCTGTATAGGTTAAAGCCAGAGGTTTTGATGAAATCTCCCAGTAAAATAAATCAGCCACCACTGCAGACTCTGGAACAGAGACAGGGTCCTAGTCAGGCAGTAATTAACTGTCTCTGGGAAGTCTGGCACTCCAAAAGTTGATGTAATTTATAATATAAAACTCAGCTGTGATTTAAATAGGCTGCCAGTCCCTACCGTTATCTCCCAATAAATGCCTGTTTTAACAAACGCCACCAGACCAGGAAGCCTGCCATTGAAAACAACTGCTTCACGTGCTGAAATACTGCAGAGCCACGACGCCGAGACCTGGGATCACAGTGGTTCTCACAATCTCTCCCACTAACAATGTTCATAGTCACATTAGACTGTGCCCTTCAGCAGGAAAGCAGTGATAAGCAACCAGCCACTCTAAAAAGCCCCTAAGGCAGCTGATACAAAGAGGAAGAAGGGAATGGGATTAGTTTTCTGGTCCCTTCCCGCAGGATGGGTGGGCAGCTGCCCTAGCTGAAATGTTCAGCTCTAGGGTTAATCCCCTTCCCAACTGCCTATGCAGACTCAGGAAGAACCTGAAAGAGCTTTAAGAAGTCACTGGTTTTCACTCAGTCCAGCTACACAATGTAGGGAGAGCAAATCGTTCAGCAAAACTACTGCCAATGCCAAGTGTGTAAAAACATGAGTCAGGCCCCCAAAACTCTAACACTCACAGAAGAAACAAGATGGTTAAAAATATATATGTATTTGGAATCTTTCTCTTTGCTTTCTGGTTTCTGAGCCCAGGGGTTATTCTGAGATGCCTCTCCCCAGCTGTGGGGGCTATAAACAGTTTCTGTTAAGATGACAGCCACTCATTTCTTCTCACTATAGTCTCATGTAATCCCCTGCTGCAGGAGCTGGGTCTTTAGGGAAAGCAAAAAGAGTTATCTTAAAACTCTTGATAAAAGGCTGAGATTTGGAGCACTCCTGAAGTATCATTAGTAGCAATGCTAGTTTGCTCAACAGCATCTAGCAGTGCCCTCACAGATCAAGTCTAGTGCTTTCTGGTCTTCAGTGCATGAGGTAAGTCCTCCCTGCAAGGTCACACTGCAGGGATGACTGCAGCATGACTCCAACCACCCACCTAGGCCAGGCAGGCTGGACCATCAGAGGGGAAGGTCACTAAGTCCAATCTCCCATCGCTTTGCAGGCACACCCGGCCCAGGATTGAGTCACGACACTGCAAGGTGACATTCAATTACTGTGTCCCTGCTGCTCTGCGCATGCTCTAGGTCTAGGAGAGTGGTGTAGATCTTCACTGTAAGCAGCTCCTGCTCACTCCCATTTAGAAGTGGGGGAACCTGTCCACAGGAAAACTGGGAAGATGCTGAAGGACTTGTACCACTGGGAGATTTAGTCCACTTTCTCATGGAAAAGTTTGCTTATTGATGCAGAGAAATATGTGATCTCAGTTCTAACTTAAAGGTCTGACTGTGTTAGCAAAGCCAGAAGGGATGGACAATTTAACAAAAGCAAAAGATCTGTGCAGGGTGACAGGCAGGAAGATCAACAGCAATGCAGGAATAACAGAGAGGGAAAACAGAACTGCAGTGAAAAACAGTCTGGGCTAAAAAAACCCCTACGGTCACTGTACAGAAGGGAGACAAAAGGAGAGAGCATGTGAATGTCATCTCCGTATTGCAGATGTGGAAAAGCCCCAGGTGCTAATATGACTGTCTGAAGACACATTATGAGACCACAGCAGAGAGAGCAACTCATCCTGGAATCTCTGCGCCTTCATCCAGTATCTTAACCACAAGACCATCTGTATGAGATTAGAAAGTGCATGAATTTATTTAGACCATCCCAACATGCTGATTAAAAATGTTTCTTTTAAGCTTTAAAATATCCATGTCACAAAAAAAGTTCACCCTGCATTACCAGTCCAGTCCAGCCCAGCCCCGGCTGCTATCTTGGGAAGCAGCAGAGTAAATAATGCTGGTAACAGCGGAGGCTGATGAACTAACGTCAGGAGGCTGAGCAAGGGGATTCCCCTGCACTGAAGCAGAGGGGAAGGGTGATGAGCTAATAGGCAGCAGCTAAATTATTGACAAGTGCACACTGCAGCCCCTGAAATATGGGTAGTGCAAGAGGGCTTCTGGCCAGCTTGTGTGTACAGGTTTCTTCTCCAAAGAACCCAGGACGTAAAGCCCCAAGTCTCACACCAGGATGAACTTAAACAGGCAGGAGGTTGGATGAACTCCTCGGGCCTAAGTTCATTATCCCTGATGTCCCCTTCTGTGGGAAAACCTCTGGAGCCCCACAGGATGCCCTGCATGAAGTTCAGCATGGCTGACCTGGCAGTGTGTGGGTAGGAAGCAAGCCCACTGCAAGCGGGCAAGATCCTCCTCCTAAACTCCCTTAGCTCACTTCTACTTTCCCAGGAAACATTGGCATCCTGAAGAGAAGTGTCTCTTTTTCATCTTCCCAGACATTGATTCTCTGAAAACTCCCTGAGTCCTCTCTCCACTTTGGTCCTCAAAGCTGGAACAAACCTAAAGGCTAGAGAAACCTGCCCACTGCTTGAGTTCAGTCATATGCAGAGGTGTTGCAAGAGGAAAGTCCCTGGAAAAGCATGGGTGGAGAAGGAAGAAATCACCATGTTTGGTAGGTGATCGGGAGTAGACAAAAGCAACAATTTGGCCTATCCTCGCTCCTGCATCCAGGCACAGACCCATCAAAACCAAGGCCCTGCCCAAGACCCGAATGCCAACTTCTTTCCTGCTTCATTGCACTAAGAGGTTCCCTCTGGCTGCATTTCTAACTTCCCTGATATGCCCCATATCAAAGACCGTGGGATCAGACGTTAAACAGTATTACAGTGCAGAAACGAACTGGGACGGGCTGTGCAGCTTGCCTTGGCAGCCTTAAAAACAGCTGAATGTCCCCAGCAGCTTGAACTCCAGAAGAAAAGCCCGGTGAGGGAGGTAGCTGGGAATGAAATTATGTTTACACATCACCAGTCTCCACCTAAGACCTGCCTGAGATTTACCATCCCCGCTCAGGGGGACACTGTCAGGCCTGATCATGTTGACAGCGTCCTTTTAATGAATCCTTGGGAACAAGCACCCAGCACCTGAGCAATCGCTAGACAGCCTGCGTGGCTGCGAGCCCAGATCTACTGCTCCTACAAAAATCCCTAATGAGAGAAAGATGCTGCCATCGCTGGCCCCGTGCTCTGTTTACAGACACTGTCTGGCAGCACAGCACGCTCTCTACCGTTTGGCTTCTGTCGGCAGAGGGGAGAGGGAGGAGGGAGGTGAGTCAGCCCTTGGCCCCTTGCTCCCAAACAGCAGATCGCTAATGCAATTATCCCAGCGCAGCCGAAGCACTGTGAGATCCCGCGGCAAACAAAGCCAAGCTTCTTTCCCTGCTAAACATCTGGGCAGCTGCTGCCACTCGAGCGAAGGCAGATGCTCTCAGCTATTCTGGGCCGGGCATTCCCATCCAGAAAGCTTGCCTGGTGCTCCCTGCCCTCCAAGCTGCCCAGGCGCTGTGGGCAGCCCCTCGCCTCCCTGGGACCAGGCAGGTGCACGGGGCAGGCAGTCCCCCGGGAAGGTCCACGGGTGGGCTGAGTGGTGTAAGCACGTTGTTTAGGGACTGGGATCGCAGCAGGGGCTGGGCTGCGGTTGCGGAGCTCTTGGGGATGGAGACAACAGCTGCCCCTGGCGTGCATCGCACTGGTGCCTGTGCAAACCCCTTCCCTTCCAGTGCTGTGTCAGGGAGCCCAAAATGATCTCAGCCCAAGGACTGTGGCAGGGCCATCCGGAGGAGCAGACCCCTTATTAAACCCTCTGTGTGCAGGCAGGAGGGCCCTGGCCAGGCAGTTTCCACACCACAGGAATGCCCGGCAGGCCCGCCGCCGTTCTACACATCCCACTTGCTGCACCACGCTCCAGCCCCACCCATCCCAACCGTTGTGCCAGCTCCATTAATTGCTTTCTTTAATCGCACTCAGATAATTTGCAGCCCTGATTTCCCCCCCAGCATCAGCAACGCTTGCCCACGTGAGCACAGCCCCACTCTGCCGATTCCCACCTGCTGAGACTTTCACGGACCTGCCTTTTGCTCTAAGCAGGACAATGAGGGCCCAGGGCTCGAAACTCGTCCATAAATGTGCCATTGAAATGCCCTGCCCCAACAAGACCCTGCTCGGGATGGACACCAACAATGATAATAAAGTAAAGCCATAATTCTTCAGCATGCTCAGACTTTGCCAGCAGGCAGCGAGAGCTGACCCACCGCTCGGCAGCCCCCTGGGGAGGCTGCGGTGCTGCCTCTGGGGACCCCACGGTCCATCTCCTGCCCTGGCACAGCGCAGGGGACGTGTCGGGGTCGTGGCAGTACTTGAGTGCTTTTTAAGGGTGTATTGCGAGACCTGCGCTGGCTGAGACCATCATACTTACGTTTGATGCAGTGGTTTGTGCCGGGAGCCGTGGTCCATCCTGGGCAACACTGTCTGCCGCAGACATTTGGCCTAAGCAGAGAGACAAAGCAGCGCGGTTAGAAGGGAAGCCGAGGTCTCTCTGCAGCCAGCACCTCTGAGTCACCCGTAAAATTATTTCCTGCAGCATCTGATATTTCCTTCCAGATGGACCAGCAGCTGAGATCAAAACCAATGGGACAAGGGCTGAGTTGTTTAAGTGCTTGGAAAAGAAACCCCCAAGGACTATGTGAATGCTGCAGTGTGAGCAATCCCTCAGGGACTATCTACCTTTTAAACTGGCATTATGCTGGGTTCCTGGCACAGTGCTCAGAGGAACCATTTTCCTCCTGAGAGCAACTGGAGGCCGGTGGCCTGCGATCATTAATGATCCCATGGCACTTCATGGTATTGGGGTGTAAATCGGGCCCAGTTCCAACTTTGGTCATAGTATCTCGCCTCCGCAAGCGTCCTGAGCTGCTTTGGCCGAAGACAACGCTTCATTCTCCGCCTAACTGCTGCCGCCTGTTGCTGTTCATTGCTCAACCCCAGCCCGGGAGGGACAGCACGCCAGCAGCCGCATTGGCCGCTCCCTGGCTTGCTCTCCCTTTGCGAGCACCCCAGTCCTGCGTTTGTTATCTGCCTCTGGCGCAGCAACCCCGGCGGCTGGGGACTCTCCAGTGCTACGAAATTTGTGCCTGTTTGACATTCACGGTGCTCGACTGACTCCCGGATGCTCACATCATTTCCATGGTGGTTAATTCCAGCACTTTGCTGCAACAACTTTTTGACTGCCTTTGCATAAATGACATCCTCCTCACCTCTCCCTTATTATGTGTTTTCAGGTAGTGATCACTGCCAACATACAGCTATCAGAGACAGCCCTGTGCCTCCAAGAGGTGCTCCACAATGCCCAAGCAGGCAGCTAATCCTGCCTCCTCTGGGTGCATCTCATATTTACACATCTATAATGAGAAGGAATAACACGTTGCAGGTTGCTCTGCCACTGTATTTACTCATCATGGAGGGAAGGTTATGCAACTTTTGCATGTCTAGGTAGATGTCATCAAAAGATAAAAAGTTAGAAATAGGCAACCTGAAAGCTCTGGAAAGCCTCTGGAAATGAAGTGGGAAGCATGGTTTATTTCTAACACTGGACAAGTCAGTCAGAGCTGCTGACAGAATTTACAGGAACCACAGAAACATCCACATTTGTCTTCTGGGTTGACTTTCACATGAACACAGCAGGGTCAGAGGATGATCCTACTCTGAACTGGCATCCTCGTGACTCCTGCATCCACATGGCATGAGATGAAACCCCAGAAGTGCCAGAGCTCAAGCTGTGGGGCTCACATTTTAGGAGAGCCAAAGACGGTGGGTAGCAGGCATGCCAAGGCTTGTTCTGCTGTTCATGAATGAAGCTGCCTGTAGAGATACAATTGCTCCACGTGGGAATGGGATGTGGTCTGAGAAGCCACATCATTTGTAAAGCGTTATTCAGCCTGTCAGGATCAACATTTTATTAACCTGGGTAGATTTTTACAGGGAGAAAGCACTTAAATTCCCTTGGTGTGATTTCCTGCAAACAGAACAAGCCAAAGTAATTCTTGCATCCACTCACATCTGTGCTGGCCAGGCTAGAACACCGATTTTTAGTTTTTCATCTGTCAACCCAAAGAGATCTATGGGTCTCTTCTTCAAGACATCCCCAGAAAGTATCAAAGGAAAGCAAACTTTCCTTCACTTACTGCATAAGACCCCATGAAAGGCCTTAAACTTTTTAAAGATGTCCAGATCAGTAAAGAGAGAAAACAATTGAGGTGGAGGTCCTTAGGTAATAAAGGTCTGCTGAGGGACTTCACTCCAAGCAGCAGCATAAGCATCTTTGCTTAGACTGTCACAGCTCCCATTCTTCCCTCAGCATGGCTGAAACACACACTCAGCTGGTCTTGTTCAAAGAGCAAGCCCTTGCCCTTTCCCACCTCAACTTACTGACATAATCAGAGGTTCGTTCTTGTAGGCAAAATAACTGTCCTCTTCAGAGAAGCTGTTTTGGCCTTGAATCACACTATTAGTTCTTCGTGGGATTAAAGTTCTTCAAGTTTTATCTACATCTCTCACACACATGCTGGAGGGAGCATGCTGCTAGCTGCTCTCAATGCCAACAGCAAGCCAGAGATTGTAGGAAGAAAGGTATAAGACTAAACCAGACAGGGTCCCAAGCCTGAGCAGACAAGATCACTCCTGAAGGTATGAAACCCCTGCTGGGTTCAGTACAAACCTCTTATAACAGAGTCACTCTGTGTCACTGCCAACTCCAGACACGAGTTGCCAACCCCAGGTGAAGGGATATGCCAGCACTGGGGCAATGCTCCTTGAGGGAGGACAGCCCAGCATGCGGAGAGGGGAGCAACCTGGCAGGGATGCCCCCAGAGGCATGGGCAGGGGGAGTACCTGGATGGGAATGTCCCTTCCTTCCATAATCTCCTGGATGAGAGGATAGGCAGAGATGGAGGAGGACCTTCAGGACTGGAAGTGAGCACGTGGGAGGAGCAACATGTAGGTAGTACTAGAGGGCAGAGAAGAACCACAACTGGTTCCTGATGAAAGCCCAATGAGCAAGACTTCACATAGCACGGGGCGTCAGGTGAGCAAGGGCGTCAGCAGTGGCAAAATAGCTACGGGGGCTTTGCCACATGGGACCCAGTCCTGAGCACGTCTGGTTCTACTTAAAGCTTTTAGTTGACATTTGCATGGCTTGAATGCCATGTGGTTTTCACTGCCTTACAAAGAATTCAGAATGAATCCTGGGAGGTTTAGGGAGCACGGCATGTTTACAGTGTGGAGGGACGGTGCTCAAGAGAGTGGCAGCCCCCAGCTGCGTTTGTTCTGCTGCACGTGCCACGGCCAAAACTTTGGGCAAAGATGTGGCTCAGGTATGAGCCACCTGCAGGGCACGTCCAGTCCTGGGTCACTCCTTCCAGCGCTGCTTCTGGAGAACAAAACAAGTGGCAGGGTCCCTCCAGGTCTGGTGTCACCATCCTGGGGGTGGCTGCTGGGGAGCTACCTGTACTCACTGAGCAGCCCCTGATCCCCCCCCATCGCACAGGGGACAGGGGCTTCCAAGGCAGCAGGCAGAGCTGCCTGGCAAGGGGACCTGCTGGGGAGCAGGACTCACACTCACCCTGGGCAGCCTGATGTGCAGAGGGACCAGAGGATGGGTGGGCACGTGGAGAGGTCAGCAACTCTCCCAGGTGGAAAGAAGCTCAACAGAGCCCCAGATCAGAGCAGAACATAAGACATATCCTTACACAGGTCTCCCAAGCTGAAGTCCCATTGAACACTCGCACTATGGTCATGCTGCACAGGGATGCCCTATTCCCAGCCCTGCTGCTGATGCCAAAACAAGCTTTGGGCAAACCATCTGTCTTCCCTATCTCTGTCTCCTATCTCTGTTACCAGCGGAATAGGTTAATTAATGTATTTACCTTCCCAAGGGCCAGGTCAGCTAGCACACGTATTTCCTAGGAAATGAAACATTGCTGGGGACATTCCCAGGTGCTGTGACTTGATTGCCTGCAACACTGGACTGCTACAGGCTTCATAGGTCACTTAGCACCTTCCCAAATAGTTCCCAGCCCAGAGCAGAGCAGACAGAGACCATTTCCAATCGCCAGTTTCCCCTTTTTGGAGAGAAAGCGGATTGAATAACTCAGACAGCTGACGAGCCACAGTGCCAGAGAAAGCCCTAAGGCATAACTCACTAGTGCAGATGCGGGCCTTCGAGTTTGCTTTTCTGGCAAAATGCAGCATGAGGCACTGGAGCCACATCTCAGCCCCTACCTCAAGTGCCAGGTAGGCCCTGAGGTCTCCAAAGAGCACAGGCAGCAGTAAGCAACTGTAAACTAAGCTTGCTCCTCACTTTGCAGCTAGCATGCACCATCCATACCCAGGTATAGTCCCCAGCAACCCAGGATGTTGTGAGAGCTTGGCGCACAGGAGGTGTCAACTACTACTCACTGTCCTCCTCCTTTTCTAGCACAGGCCTCTCCCTGACATCCCTCACAGAGCTGAAGCCAGTGCCATGAAGCCTCCCTACATCCAGAATTACCATTCATGGCCCTGACTGGATGCACCAGCACAACCTGCAACTTGGGCAAAGGACCTGCAGCAAGCCAGTCCTTCATCACCAGCTTTGCTGCAGCAGCCAGAGGCCACCGTCAGGATCAGGCCCCCGCTGTACAAAATGGTACCCAGGATGATACAAGCCTGCAAGATCTTGCAGCGTTATATGAAACTAGAGCCAAGCAACTGTAACAAGCACTGGGGGAAGGAAAAGAAGAAAACAGTAGTAAGATCATGGCTTCGCATAGTTTCAGCATGTGCACAGCCTCAGTGATGATCACATACCGTTTCTGAAGCATTCAGTAGAACCATTTTTTTCACCATTTATTTTAATAGCAATCTATGCATCATCTTTCAACTTCATGCAGCACTCCGCTGCCAGATATGCTGACTCCATTCACGTCGTTTACAGCATCCTTGCAGAAGGCCAGGGGGACCATTAGATCATCAGGTCTGCCTTTCTACTGCAGGACAGTGAACTTCATCCAACTGCACATGAAATATTTGCAGTCAGACCCAATGAAGAGCATTAGCAAAAGGCTGCTGGCATCGATGAGCCACTGAAAATCCTCTGCCAAGTCCACATCAGCATTAACTGCCTCCGCTCCTGAGCGGTCCTATACACACACGAGAACCTATATCCCACAAAGCCCGGGTAAAGCAGGACTGTATAGCCACAGACGGTGTCTACAACACCTATTAAACAAGAACTGGGGTGCAGAAGGCACAAAAAGAAAGTGGGAGGGAGAAGAAGAAAGTGTGGGACTCCCAGCCTGTTACCTGGGGAGCCTCACATGCCCCTGAAAATTGTCCAGACAGGCACCTGAAGTGGAGGCTTCCCCAAACTACTCCCCCATTACCCACCTTCCTCTGATTTTGTGTACATCACCTGAGAGTCATCGCTGGGACCCACCCTCCCAGGCACGGGGCAGAGGAATGAGGGGGGTCACATCACGAGGGACACAAATGAAGGATGCATCCAGCACATGAGTACAGCCGTAGCTGGCATGTGTCAGGGCTTGGGAGCTCCCCATGACACTCAGGAGGAAAATCTTTCCACGGACAGAAGCTGCATCAATGAACCTATAAACACTTTAAACATCAGACTGAACACACTGGACTGGGAATTCACTGGGAATTCCACGGCACTGGGTAGAAATAGCTCAACTGCAGCAGCAGAAACTGGTGTGTGTCTGCAAACCAGTTGGGTGTGGGGGCTGGGGAAACAGGCAGGTTAAGCAGAGCACAGCAAAGCAGAGGTGCTTTGGGGGCTGGACTGTTTTCCTTGCTCAGTGTTAGGAGACCCTAATTTTCTGCGGTATTTGCTGTGGCGTCAAAAGTCACCTCACAATGAGCCACCAGGAGAAAATAGTACAGCCCAGCTCTTGTAGAACTTGTGGCTGGACGCACGCATGCAAGGGTATGCGCAAGTCCCACCTGCAGCAAGGTCAGACATGAGCAGGGTGGCAGACACATCCAAATGGCCCCCAAGAAAAAAAAACTCAATTTTGGGTATGCTGCTATCAAACAAAGCCAGAAAATAATTATCCAGAAAAGGACATAGTGCTAATAAATGGGTTTTTCAATGACAGGACTGTGTAAGGCCCCCGGAGGTACCAGCAGAGAATTCTGACTGGGGAATCAGGAAAGGCAACCCACGCAGGAGTTGAGATTTTAAGCCAAAGTAACTGTATAAATAAATAGCGCCGGGGTTTAATGCAGCCTGCAAAGCTACCTGAGTGAGGGAAACTGAAGGTTGTCATACTAGAGAGTAGTAGGAGTTCAGTGTAAATAGAAGAACAGAAAATATCCCACCTGGCAAAAAAATGAAACATCATGAAATGAAGTTTTTAGGGGCCCTGAGTTTCCTGGATGGAAACATGTCCAGTGCAGCAAGGGACGTAAGAAGATGGATGAGGTGGAAGGATGGAGTCTCACCGAATGGTTGGAGGCAGCAGCAGCTAGCTTTCCATGAGGAGTAACGCCATGTGGTTACTCACGGACAATTATTTCAGCTAGGCTTTCTCATAAGCTCCGAAGACAGTAGGTCATAGAGAAGTTTAAAAAGTGCCGATTTGGACTCCAGAAGAGATGGAAAGCTACTGATGACAAGCCATTATATGCACGTTCCAGAGTTCAAGTTCTTGGGGATCAGAGCAAGCCTTATATTCCCAGCCCTCATCTTCCAGGACAGAGCAGAGGCAGAACGCACAGCACAGCCTGCACAGGGAACACAGCACCAAGGCACAGCTGTTCCTTTTTCTAAGCCTGGAGGCAACAGCACTCTCCGATACCTCAGGAAGCCAAATCTAGCTGGTAACAGGTCAACAGAGCCTAAGTGCTGGACCAACCATCCCCATTTACATCCTTGATTAAGGGATGAAAGCAAGCTACTTGCAAAGAGGTTCAGCACTCTTCTGAACATAGTGTGAACCTTGGGGCTGCCCACCCGCTCCTGATAGCAGCGCAGGCCGGCTGTTGTCAGGGTAGGCAGCTGCAGTCTGAAAACCTGGTGGAGACTATTCAGGGTAGTCATTGAAAAGAAGCAGACTCAAATCCAACTGAACTGCCACATGATCCCAAAGCAATACTGACAACACTCCAACTGCAGAAAGGGTAAAAACCTCCTCAGCCCAAAAAAGCTCGAACCTGACTGAGCAGGACTGGATCTTCCCAAGACTCTCCCTCTGGGAGGCTGACAAACCCAGGCTAATGGACTGGGTGAGCCAAAATCTGCTCAAGACCTACCTGCCATTGATTAGCTGCTAGTGATAAATACTTTGCATATCAAACATAGTGGGAAGAAGAACAAGTTTGGGTTTACTGCTTCTGAGGATTTGTTGTAGGCAACTACACAGAGAGGACACCTCTGTCTTGAAATTTTGCAGGAAGGCAAGTATGGGAGAGGAAAACCTCAGGAATTAAGCTGCCTTTTGTATTCTAGCAAAGCTCCCCACCTAATGTTAGCAGAAAAAGTTTCTGCCCCACATCAGGGGGCAGTAAGCCCGGAGCCTGCCCTCTGTGTCTCCCCGGCACGGAGAGCGGGCACAAGCTGCCACATGGGTCGGTCAAACTGCCTGCAGGACAGCTTCGGTAGCCCTTCCCATCTGGCAGAGGAGCTCATCACGAGGGGCATCAGCCACGGAGCAGTGGAGAGGGAACTGCAGAGGAGGGGGCCCGGGGCCGAAGGGTACGAGAGTGCCGCGCCAGGCGTCCCGCTCGCAGGCTCCCCTCGCAGCGGAGCAGCTGGCCTTGCCATATGATCTCTCCCCTCCACCTCCACAGGGCCGTAGCCAGAGACTGGAGCTGGAAGCGGCCCTGCCAGGCAAGTCATAGGAAGCCTCCCCCGGCTGAGCCAGCTGAAGCCATGGGAAGCTGCAGCGCGGAGCACTTACAAGGGGCCCATTATGGAAGGAAGGGGCCAAGAGGCCAGGTACCTGTAGCAAGAGGGGCAGCAGCCAGACTCCATGCTGCAGAGCCAAGCGAGCCCCTCTAGCTTCTCCCGCCACCCAGGGTACCATGGCCACGCTGCCTCTCCTGCCCTGGCAGCTCCCCACCCCGCACGCTTTCTGGGATGGCCGTAGGCAGCCCCGGAGAGTGGCAGGCGAACCCCCCCGGCCCGCCACGCCGCCCTCGGACCTGCCGCAGCCCCGACGCGTCAGCCGAAGCGCACCACATCCAGCACGCTCGTAAAACGCATAGCCCCACGCGACAGGCAGCCGGCCGCACGGCGTCCCGCCCGCCTCGCGCTCGCACACGCGTGCGTGCACACGCGTTCACACGCCCGCCGAGGGATGGCCTGGGCGAGAGCAGCGCAGCCGCCCGCCGCACGTGCGGGACTGACGCCCGGCAC